>NW_010579942.1:207716-337716 GCF_000705375.1 Tinamus guttatus
GGGGCCGCCGCTCCCCGCGCAAACGCCGTGCTTCTATCTCACTTTTTAAGCGCCTTCCTAAGAAAGGAATGAGGGCCGTTGCTGCCAACAAAGTCTGCGTGCAACTTAACTTGTTGTCAGCAGGAGCTCGGGTTGTGCGAAGTAACCTGGGCGATAAACGCGCCCCTTGACGCAACGGCAGCGGCTCGAGGAACCTTTGTCCCCGGCCGGGTGACCGTTGTCAAACAAACGGCTCTGGTTACTTATTTATTTATTTTACATTTTGCGCCTTGGCTCCAGCTCGAGAAGAGGCGCCTGTTAACAAGTATATATGCTCTCTTTTTAGCCCGCTGTTGCTAATTAAAGTGAGTAGTTTCCACCACGCTAGGTGCGCCTAATTATTTTCCGGCGAAGCAACTCCTGGTGATGCAGGAGGAGTGACGGGGTTATGCTGTGCCGGTTGTGCGATGCCGATAAACGGTTCTATCAAAACATTGTTCCCACCGGGGTTCTTAGGCATGCAGTGATGTCTCTGCAGCCCGTGCTATTCTGCTTGTGCAGCTTGCCCAGAAACGGGCAGCGCGTCTGAACGGTGAGCGGAAACCCGCTCTTTTTGAACTTCATCTGCGCTTTGCAGCAGCATCAGTTGTGGAAATAGTTGCCCTAACAGTGCAGCTCCGATACCGAAGTCTCCTTTGCGCTGCTTGGTGTAAAGATGTGTGACCCAGGGTAGAGAGAGGGTCTGTCCCCCCAGTGCGCATCCTTGCCACACACAGGTTATCTGCTCGGAGCTTCCCTCTCGACAAACAACGTGAATTGAATTAATTCTCCGCTTTTCCAAAAAAAGAAAACAAAAAAGGCACATTAGCATGGATACTGTAGTGCCAAGTATCTGCTCGTTTCCAAGGCTTTTCAAAAGGGACTGGTGGTCAGTACTGTAGGCTTGATTTTCACATGCTCCCTCACTGCCCTGTGTAACTGTTAGACTATAGTGTAATTTATGAATATGCCTCCTGTTTCTGTTGGCTCTTTTTGTTGCTATGAGGTAAAGAGAGCCGAAGCAGGAAACAAGGTACCTCCCTCCCCTGAAAATACACGAGCAAGTACAATTTCCTTTGTGGAAAAGGGTTTGAAAAGTGATATGAAAAGCCAGCATGGATATGAAAAAGAAACAATACATAAAGGAGCGCAGTATGCATGGGATAAAGTATAGCCCAACTGGAACTGGTATGTGTGGTGCCTTATACCTCAAAAAGTAGTGGATGAAGATGGTAGACCAAAATGTGTGCTTGCAGAAAGCTCAAGCATTTCTCTTCGTTTTGCTATTTTATGATAAAGCTGAGGGATTATGGGCAAGAGGTGCCGTTTCCCATACTTGAGCAGCTCTTTTAATTGTGTGTGATGGTGTTTCTGTCTGTGATAGTTATTAAACTGTATTTGTTCCATATCATATTACTAAGCTGTTGTTGGTACAAATTTGCTAAACCTTTCTCAAATCATAATAGCAATTTTATCCTTTCATGGTTTTAATAAGTATATTGAATTGTCACTAAATAATATCATTTACTTGAGATTTATTTTCTATGTATTACAAACTCCTGCTTTTACAGGTCTGTTTCCTCCTTGAAAATGCTATAGCGTCTGGACTAATACTTCCGAGAGGCATGCTTTTTGATATTGTACAACCTTTTTCTTGTTGAGACTTTCCCATATTTAGTGATACCAGGAAATCAAAGTAAGCCTGGCCATGTCTGGTACCAGGGTGCAATAATTTATGATCAAATACAGTTATGCTATCAAATTTGTAAAATTTGGTGCTAGAATTATTAGAAGTAGTTACAGTAGTGTACAGTTGGTGGGTTTGATAAGATTCAGCATTTAATTTTACTGAAAATCAGCTCATCCCTTTATCTTTAGTTATTCAGGACATTTTTCAGATTATATCATTCATTAACAATTTCATATTTTTAGTAAAAACAGAGATGTATTCATAAGGTTTATATCACTGAAACTAAAAGTCAATATTCCATTATTTATACTATACATTCTGTAATTTATTGCAGTACCCATTCAGATGTATAATTATTTTTAGTCTACCATAAAAGCATAAAACTTGCATGATTAGGTAATTTGGTTTTGAAACCAGACGGTACTGTCTACATTTTTGCAACTAGTTTGTTAACAGTTTGTAATTCAACTAATCTCTCTGGACATGAGAAACATTGTAATTTTTCAAGTAGTCTATTATACAATTCTAGTAAAACAGATTTGACTGCGTAGGGTTCTTGTGGAAGAGCTACCTTTGTTCTTTGTCCTAGAATTTCCTAGGTAAATTCAGTGAGCTGCTGTTTCTCAAGGATGTAATTGTCAAAATAATGCACAACAGTATCAGGCTAGTTTGAGTTTGGGAAGAAATGGCATTTTCAGTGATGTGATACAGTTTTCTTTTTCTTTCTTTTTTTTTAACACTTTAATAGCAAAAGGCTCTTTAGTTTTGAAGTACTTCCTAACTTTTCATGCAAGTAGTTATGCAAATAAATAAATAGCTGGAAATCTTCACTCCTCTGGAAGCTAATTAGGGAAAAGCAATGTGGTATAAGCAGCCTGATTTTTTGTAAGCATGGTCATACATATAGGAATGATGCTTCCTTATTAGCGCACATCACCTGGAATAAACGCTTGAGGTAAGGGACATAGTTTAGGAAGGCAAAGAGATAGTCTCTGGTGAATGAAGTCAGATAGATCCTCTCATAGCAAATGTGGAATCATGAGGTAAGAGAGCGTCAAGGTTTGCCTTTTTTCCAAGAACAGCCTAACTACATTTTCATATTTTTTTTGTGCTATACCTCCTATTTTTGTTAGATTAGAAAGATAGTTAGAAAATGCTTTTTTTCATTATTAGACCCGTTAACGTTACAATACTGAATCTGAAATTTTGGCAAGTACTGCTTTTCGCTCTCTTTTTTTTTGGTCAGATTATTTATAATCTAATATTCTAATCGTTTCCTTTCTCTTGCAAGCTAGTACCATGTTAGGTGCCAGAAATTACTGTGCAGTACAGGTAATCAGTGTAGCAGTGCTGGAATATACCCCAGAGACATATTAGGATATTTTCAAGATAAGCAAGAATATCAAGAATAGAAATATTCCCTGAAAGAAATATTAAATAATGTATTTATTCATGCTCTCATGATCTTTATTTAAACCATGATCTTTACTTACTGTTGCACTTTTTTTTTTCCCTGGGAGGGTTGAAGAAATTTATCCTGAAAGGTTTATTAATATTTAATTATTACTCTCAGAAAGTACCAGACCTAATTATTGATAGCAGAATATCTTAGTTTATAAGTTTAGCCTCATGAGGAGAAAGTAAACTTCTATTTAAGGTACAAGACTCTGTGCAAGTTGACTGATGTCTTTGCTAGCAGCGTGTGAGTTTGCATAATATGGAGGAAGCACTTCTTATTTTAGGATTTCCATTCAAAGGTTAAGTGTGAAGTTTCATTTCTTTCCAAAGCTAACTTATTTTCTAGAATTATAGAGAAACTGTTGTTATTGAAACTAGATAACTGCTATTCTGCAACAATTTGCAGAAAACAATTCTATATTGAGTGATCACAGCTGTTCTCCGGAGACTGTAAAAAAATGATGCCCCCTTATTGAAAATCTAAAAGTCCAAAAATAAACCCAACTGAATGGCCTGTGTAGTGTTTTGAAGCCCTGCCCTATTTAGGATTTGGAAGATTCCTAAAGGAATCACATCCTGTAGTTGAGTATTGACCTAGAAGCTGAATAGCAGAACCATTTTTCAAAAAGTAAGAAAGTGGGAATCAATCTCTCACAGTTCTTGTATTTTTAGTTTGGTAATGAAAGAGCTGAAATGTTTTAGTAGTTAAGAATTAGATACTAAATTATTTATATATGTGTATATATGTATATTATTTTCTGTGGAATGTTTGCAGGACTGGCCCTTACCTTCAATTCTTTCCCAGGCAGAAAATAAATAACGCAAATAATGCGGCATGAATTGCATCAGCCTGCATGTCTTTATGACAGCCTTTTTAATAAAAATAATAATAATAAATTTAGGACTTGAGAGCAATATCAGAGAACTTCTTGGTAATTTTTTCCCAGCAAGTAGTGGGTCAGAGACCACTAATTTTAACTCTTTAGATAAAAACAAGCAGAAGTATCCATCTGTGAGAGCTAAAAATGTATACATTCATTAACACTCAATACATACGCTTGTATCTATGTCCCTATGTAAAACATTGCCTATTTTCAAGTACCTTATACAAGTTAAGTGTTACAAGGTGATCAAGTTATGAGTAGTCCATGGTCTAGCTCAGAGCAATAGTTATTTTCAAAATAGTTCTTACTTGCTCAGACTTAGTTTCTTGCAATTTTATGTAGCTGTTGTCATCCAGTAATTTCGTTGCTCATCCTCCAGATATCTGGAAGCAGGAGTTTGTATCATCAACCAGATGGATCATTTCAAAAATGGAGTAAGCTGCCATTTCTATTATTTGTGTGAAATCATTTTTAGGCATTTTAATCTGCTTAGTGAAGGAAAACCATCTAAAATAGTGGAATTTACTTGTTTTAATTTGGACAAGACATCTAGACTTCAGTGTTGACACCAAAATTGAATGAAATCTATTATTTCTATCTTTTTATAAAACTGCTTCATCTTAATCATAAAGCCATGATTCCACTTCTGACTGGATTAATAAAGGCAGCCTGTGGAGTTTTCCTTTTCTTTCCCCAGATTTTTATTTAAAACATATGGATGTTGGACTGACTGCCTGATATGCAATTTTCATAGTGTTTGTTTTGTGATAGGTCATTTTTGAGTAATTTTATCAAATTATTGTAATAGAGAAAACATGGTTTTGTGTTCCCTTTGTCTAATACATCATTTGAGTGTGCATTTGATATTGCTACACAGGTGAAAGAAATACATGTGTGCAAATCAAAATTCGAGTTACTTAAGCTGCTTAAGGCAAAGCCGGGGAAAATGTATGTCATTTATTTGAGATGGTGCCTTTGTTACATGTGCCTGTACACCGAGTAGAAAGGAGGAGTGGGCTCTAGCTGACTAGAGCAATTTAAGCTCTGACTTCACAGTGCTGGGGAAAAGAGAGATGAATCTCGCCAGGATTTTCACTGTTCTGCAGAATGTGTTGGTGTCACTGTGGTGCAGTAAGCCAGACATTACTGAATATTAGGTAAAATGCTGGAAAGAAGCACATGATGCAGTATGAAAACACTGGGCTGTACATCAAAAGCCTATGATTCTCTTCTTACCTTTGTCATTGAGTTGCTTTGTCATTTTGGACAGACACTTTATTTGCCTTTTATTAACTGCTTTGTTATAACTAAAATGAAGATTGTGATACCTTTTCAAATTGTTCTGAGGTCTCTGTTATTTCTCTAGTAATGTTTGTCATGGAGTTCAGGAGCAGTATTTCAGAACAGTAAAAGGAAAAAAAAATCCTTGAAGTATATCTGAAAATTCAAATGTCTTTTTCTTTTTTCTTTCTTTCTTTCCTTAGAGTTTCATCAGTTGAAGGAGTCATAACGTATATCGTGTGAAGTATGACAAAAAGCTGCACTAATTAAAAGCTTTCCTGCTTCAGGAGAAAAACCCAAAATGTATAGACCAGGGGAGACAGTTAAACGGCGACTCAACATGCATGCTCCTCCTCGGATAAGAAGCGTGGAAGTTGCAAGAGGAAGAGCTGGCTACGGGTTCACCCTCTCCGGGCAAGCTCCTTGTATTCTTAGTTGTGTTATGAAAGGGAGCCCTGCAGATTATGTTGGACTTAAAGCAGGAGATCAAATATTTGCAGTTAATGAAATTAATGTGAAAAAAGCTTCTCATGAAGACGTAGTGAAACTTATAGGGAAGTGTTCAGGAGTGCTGCACATGGTCATTGCTGAAGGGATTAGTCATATAGACTCATGTTCTAGTGATGAAGAAGTTGGGTTTTATGATGGAAAGGGTTGGCTGAAACCCAAACCTGACTCCAAAGCTCTAGGTATAAATAGAGCAGAGAAAGTTGTTGAAGAAATGCAGTCTGGTGGCATTTTCAACATGATCTTTGAGAATCCTGCTCTTTGTGCTGGTAACTCAGAGACTTCGACACCAAAACAAAGATCGTTTTCAGATTCTGCTGCTATTAAATTTGAAACTGGAAATGAAAGTATGAACAATCCAAACCTACTGTCCAAGGAAGAAATATCCAAAGTCCTGAATGATGATTCAGTTTTTAGAATTGGGCTGGAAAGCGCCGAAGACTTTGGATTAGATGCGAGTATTTTAAACGTTGCCATGATTGTAGGTTACCTAGGCTCCATTGAACTTCCTTCAACAACCTCCAATCTGGAAAATGAGAGTCTGCAGGCTATTCGGGGATGCATGAGACGCCTGCGAGCGGAGCAAAAAATCCATTCGTTAGTGATGATGAAGATTATGCACGACTGTATTCAGCTGTGCAGCGACAAGTCGGGAGTCGTGGCGGAATATCCTGCGGAGAAGCTGGCGTTCAGTGCCGTTTGCCCCGACGACCGGAGGTTCTTTGGCCTGGTGACGATGCAGACGAACGACGACGCGAGCTTGGCTCGGGAAGACGAAGGGGTTCTGAGGACATCTTGCCACGTGTTCATGGTGGATCCTGAGTTATTTCATCATAAAATCCACCAGGGCATAGCGAGATGTTTTGGGCTGGAGTGTACGGCAGATCCGGACACAAACGGCTGCCTGGAATTTCCGACATCGTCTCTACCTGTTCTTCAGTTTATTTCTGTCCTCTATAGGGATATGGGGGAACTGATTGAGGGAATGCGCGCGAGGGCTTTCCTTGATGGCGATCCAGATGCTCATCAGAATAACAGTACAAGCAGTAACAGTGATAGTGGAATTGGAAATTTTAATCAAGAGGAGAAGAATAATAGAGTTTTAGTGGTCGATTTAGGGAGCAATCCAAGTAAACATATTCCTAACAGTATATGGGAAAATCCAGTAGGAAGGGGACAAAATCAGTCTGCTTCCCATTGGAATGGCTTCTGCCACGAACAAGAAGGAAACATTCCTTTAGAAGTAATTCAGAACGATAAATCCCAAAATTTAAGCAAACATCTAAGTCCTTCTGCTCGTATTGAAGTTCCCCTGGTTTCTGCCCGAAATTCAGTGCCCCCATCTAAGAAAAGTGCTGCAGGAACAGGCAACCAGAGGTGGTTACCTGTGCACGTGCTGCAGGAATGGCAGCACGGCAACGTGAGCGACCAGGAGTCCTACACGGATTCCACGGACGGCTGGTCCAGCGTCAACTGCGGGACTCTCCCGCCACCGATGAGCAAGATCCCAGCTGACAGATACAGAGTTGACGGCGCTTTTGGCCAGCCACAGCTAAAATCTCACAAAAATGAATGGTCTAAGAAGATGTTTTGCATGCAAAATAAGTTTGGCCCTCAGCACATTATTAGGAAGTCTAAAGAAGATAAAAAGGTAAGGATATGTTGAGCCTGCTCATTTAAAAACAAGCAAACAACCCCCACCTCCAAACAAATAACCTCTGATATTTTTAAACTTGTTACGAGTGTAATAAAATTTAAACATATATACTGTTATTTACAAATTTTGGGGGCGAAATAATATGGATCTTTCTCCTTTGCAAGCACTTTTGTATATTGTTTAAATTGAGTGCAACCCTGGAATTGTACTTCTGCTGGAAGTGGTGTCTGTTCCAACTTTCTCATATTTCTTCTCCTCTCTTCATTGTTTCCAAATGCTGCAGTGGCACTGCAATAAAAGGAGACATGACATTCTAGCAACTTCAGTTCCTTTTGACCTCCAGCAACAAAAGAATGGAAACAGACTGGATCTTCAGTCTGGCTCCATTTTTTTTTTTTTTTAAAGAACTCTGGCTTGCAAATGTTATTATTTTAGTGATACCTATAAATATGTGGTCTAATCATTAGTCAAAATCTTATAATATAAACTTTCAATGCAGTTGATTTTATGAATATAAATATTCACTCCAGCTAATCTCTCAATAGAAGCAGTGTTGCAACTGCACCAAAGGAGAGCCATTATCGATGGTTATGGGTCTGTTATGGGACCACAAACCTAGCACGGTACCAGGAAGCTCCATTTTGAGTTGTAATCCGATGTATGGTCTTGCCTTTGCCTGCTCTTTGTAGGCTGTTCTGTCTGTTGTCAGGCTTCTATAAAATAAAGTAAGTAGATTAAAAAAATGCAGGCAATAACTGTCCGACAAAATTAGATACCTTCCCTTTGCTATATACACTTGTCCTCTTGAAGGACTAAGCTAACGGGAGGCCGTTGTTGGTGCCTGGGATTCAAGTCATTTTTCTTGTACTAGAAGACTTAGTGGTAAAGAGTTATATTTAAAACATTTCCTTTTAACAGGGAAAGACAGAATCTTTTGCTCCAAATTAGTCTTCAATAAGAACTACTGGAATCAGGAACTGTTGCTTACAAAATTGATTCAAGTTACCATCATGCTACCCTAGTTTTTAAAAAGTTGTTTTTTTTTACCTGATTAAAAATATCTAACTGCTGCTCATTGAGGAAAAAAGGGTACAGGGGACTATATAAAAGGTACAACATTAGATATTTGTTAGTTATTTGAAACTGCTATAGACAAAATCTTTGCATTGGGACACTCAGGCATATAGATTTTTTGGGGGGCAGAATGCAGAGTTTTAGAACATCTTGTTTTTTTTGCATGGAACGAGAAATTAATTTTAATGCTTTCTTACACTGTGAAGGCAACTGCTGTCACATATATTCTTTTTTACATGCTGTATGCTGAAAATACTAAAACTATCTAGTATATAATATACTAATAATGTATTAATGTATTTTTAGTATAACCTGACTGCTACGGCAAATGTCCTTTCCAACTCCCTGAATGCCAAGTGGTCTTAAGTAAAAGGCGATTCTCGTTTTTCAGAACCACAGAAATAGAAATCATCTGACTAGAAGCATTTAATTTATAAGCAATGTGCCCTGCCCCACACACCTCCCAGCCAACGCTGTTTCCTACCCTGAGACGGCATCTGTTCCATACCCCAGGGGCTTCCTGAGCCTTCACTGCCCAAGGAAGGGCCCCAGTGACCGCAGCTCGTTCGGGTGCTCTGGGAGAGCTGAGCCCGAGTGCTCCTTGGGGGCTGGAGAGCCGCAAGGGATGTGGGGCAAAGCCCCCAGGGGCTGCATGGCCAGCCCCGGCTGAAGTGTGCTCCCTGACTGCACTATGGATACATATATATATGGGTTTTTTTTTTCAGATATAAAACTCAAATTATATTCAAAAGGCTCAAAACATATATTTCATGGGAGTCAAGAGAGCGTTAGTGGTATTTTCTTCAAATAATTTGCACCTTAAAATGAAAGATATGTAGTCAGGAGAGCATTAATGATATTTTCCTAGAATAATTTGCACCTTGAAATGAAAGATATGTTATATGTGGGTAAACAGTAAAAACCTACCACCTAACTCAAGTTAGCATATGCCAGAATGTACGTTCTTGCTCAAAAATTCTTCATTTGCTTTTCCCTTTTATATCTGTTTACTGAGAAATCTATTATTTTTTTTGTTCTCTGATTAATAACAAGTTTGTTTGAAAAAAAATGCATTTATAACGTTTGTGAAAGTCTTGAAATCGTTTACAAGGATGCGTTGCAAGTACTGATCATGATTCAAAATAATTCATAAAGATGAAGTAGTACTATGTGCTCATTTAAAATCTTTAATGAAAATAGCTATGGGATGTATGTTATTGGTGAGCATACCTCTGTAAGGAAAATCTGTTCTTTGTTTATTAGAGCAATAATTCACTTTCATAATAGAATGATATTCAGAAGTTCAGGCTCTTTCTTGCTTTGTGTGGAGAAAAGAGTTCAAACTGTCTTGTCCCAAGTATTATTCTGATGGGTTAGATGCTGCATTCAAGAAAATTGCACATGCTCTGCTTACTGTGGCCTTTTTAAGTGGTAAGGACTGATTTTACACAGCATGCTCAGGCACATTCTAGTCATAGGAGTTTGTAAAGTGGCCACCTGGGAGTCCATTGATATTTTTACAGCCTAGTGCTCAGTCTAATGCTTAATTTGGCAGAGCAGTCCTTAAATTGCTTTTTAATTGAGTTTTTTTGTGTGTGTGTGTTTTGCGTTAGTACTGTAGGGTAATATATCCTGCAAGTGGGAATGCGCAGGAGGGAGAAGAGATATCCCAAGCTGGAGTTCCTTGGGAGGGACTCTGCACACCCACACTGCTCCCTTCCCGAGAGCCCTCGTTCCGCCCTGGGGAAAGGGCCTGAGGAGCTGCATGCAGTCCTGCTGCAGCACAGCAGCTTGCAGCCCCGCAGCGGTGACCGCGGCAGGCAGCACAGCAGTGTATGCAGGGTGCAGTGCTGACGGCCCCCAAACTCCTTCCTGGGTTTGTGACTGCACCTGCAAAACGTTTGTGAATTGTGCAGAACACCGGGGTCGGTGCGAGAGAGTCACAGTGAGCAAAGCTATTGCAGGCTGTGCTTCCAGGCTGGACTTGGGAAGTATGTGCTGTGGGTAGGAACGCACTGAGTTTAGCCCGCAGGTTACAGGCAAGTAAGCTATTTTTCTGAGCTTTGTTCCCTTTAGTACACGAGTATTTGAGTTTACAAATTAGAATTGTGGGCAATTTTATAAAAATTGGAACTAATTTTTTTGTAAACTTTTTTTTTAATACTGATATACTTTGCAGTGGTACAAAACACTTTAAAGTTCTATATTAGCAAAAATTGTCAAAGGCTAAAATCACCTAATTTGATTAAATGTTGCTGAATAGCATGAGGTTTTTTGTTTTGCTTTCAAGGATTTCAATAACTCAATGAAACTATAACTCAACTAAAGAGTTATTGAGCTCTCATGTGCCTTAGCAATTGCTGTACTTTTTTTGTGGATGTGAAATCTTTGGCTTTTAAATTATCATTATTTATGGAAGAGGAGAATTGTCAGTTCATCAGAGAAATTTTAGTTCTGTTCCAACTTTTCTGACTGAGATTTATAGGTTGGTATCTCCAATTGCTCTTCAGTTGTTAGATCCTGCACTGAAGTTCATATTCCCTGTGTGTCTTAAAAGTTTCATTTGCACAGATTTCTGTTGAAGAATCTTAGGAGACTTTTTTGGAGACTCTCCTTAGTTCTTGTAGGCTCTTAGAAGATGGTCTGAAACTAACCTTGGGAGTCCTAATGGTGTTATTGAGATTCACTGAAAATGCAGATTGTGTCACAAAGCTTTGAATTTCAGGATGACACGATTTCTTGTAGTGAAAAGCTTGTCCTGGGTGGGCAGGGGCATGCAGTCTAGGGAAGTCTGAGCCTTGATATGGAGGATCTGGCTATGGCTCCAGTGAAAGGGAGTATTTTTGCTCTTTTGTTCTCCCAAGCTTGCTTTGTTTTTCTTTCTGTGTTATCCTACTTTGCTGTTGTCCAGTTATTTCCACTTTCTTCAGCATCCCACTAAGTTTCAGGCACTCACCTATTCACGTCCCTTTGCATAATTTGGAGTGGTGCAAAAGAAAAGCACTGTAAGAAATCTGAAAACATCAGGGGATATTAGGATTGGCAAGGGATTTGAGGAATTGCTGAGCAGGGAAGCATTCCTTTCCCTCTGGACTAAATTAATCTAATGCATTAGATTTTGTTCAGCCCTCACTCTCTGTTTTCGAGTTAGGGCCTGGCCAAAAATATGTCCAACTGTTACTGTTTTAAATTAAGTTTTACTGGGAAAATACTCCTTTTCCACTGGAAAACCTCATAACAGTCAGTTTCGATTTTGAGTTTCCTCTCCATGAGGACGGAAGCTTAGGCATTGATCTCCCACTTCTTCATTTTATTTTTTAAGTAGAAAGTCTATTTTAATGTTGTAGAAGCAAGTATAACATTTAAGATTACATCACATTTTACAAGTACAACTTCATAACTTTGTATTTTTCTATTCGGTCTGTTTCAAATGGATATGACAAATCCATTAAAAAGTAAATTATAAACCTATTTTAATTTTTGGATATTGATTTTTAGTACATTTTCTCATGAGTGTGGCCTTGTAAATGGATGCTATTTCTAAGTCTTAGAGGAAGAAGAAAAGGATAAAATTACTGTCTGGGACTCTCATTTTCTGAGGTATGTATTTTTTTCAATTTACAGTGAATATTCTCAGACATGTTCTTCTTCAGGACTTTGGTTCCCTGGGCAGTAAATTTGTAACAGAAAAGGGCCATTTTTTTAAAACTAAAAAAATAGTCAGCTGCTTTATAACCGCTGGGATTTAAGCTACTGTTTTTACTATTGTAAAGACTTATAAAAGCATAGAGAGTGGGTGAGCAACACAGTGGACATCTTTGCTTTATAATGTTTTCTAGATCAGCAGTTTTTTACTATTTTGATCATAAGCTTAAATATAACTATTTTAGCGTTGGTCTTTGTTTTAAAGGAGGTATTGCTGAAAAAAAAACTTGTTAAAAATGGAGTAGGTGTTTTATGAAAAATTTTCATTTGCTTCAAATACAAGAACTTCAGTTTTTCATGTTGGTAACTGGTTGCTGAGCCAACTGAAGTGCAGATGCTTTAGATGCAGAGACAATGTTGACAAAACCGTGTGGTTCTCATATTTGTTTCTTGTTTTTTACATTTTGTGTAAATTTCCTTTTCCTCTGCCATTCTGTTTACTCACGAGTTTAAGTTGTTCCTCGTCAGCTGTTTATAAAGTAGGATTAATGGCAGATGGATTACTGCTCTTACACAGTACAATTTAATGTAGCCTTTGGAGTTACAGGTTTTGGTGTGATCTGGGATGTATGTATATACCTTAGAGAGAACATAACTGAAATCCCAAACGCCACATGAGATCTGGGGATAGTGCTAATGTCAATTAATCTTCAGAGGACGTTCTCAGGTACATTTTGTTAAGTTAAAATGAAAAGCTAGTAAAAGTTCAGTACTTTCATGCAGCTTTTTCATATATGCAGTAGTCTTCTAAAATAGTGATTTTAAAAATGCACACTTCTAGGATGTTTTAAAAATGTTAAGAGCTAGAGTGATGCTAGATGCTTTATTCTGAAAACAAAATTAGACAACATCTGGAGAATATATGTCCTTAGAGCAGTGCAGGCTTTGAAAAATTCTCCATTTCAGGTTTACTTGCTTAGATTTCAATTTTTTTTTATTGCGTAGATTTCAGATGTTTTTTGTTATGTCTGATGTTTAATGTTTTGTGGAACAGTGTAGGCTCAGATTCCAGTTAACCAATTAAAATAATGCCAATGAAAGGACAGGCAGACGCCTAAGGATTTCTGAGTTAGTTTTGAGTTGTGAAGGCAGAGGAACAGGCAGCATCTGAGAAACAATGAAGAAATGGTGCGGACAGATTACCACAGAATGACTTGTGAAATTAATCAAACGCTTTTAAGTTATAAAATGAAAAGCTTGATACTAGATATTGTAAGATTACTTTCTGGGTTAAAAATAGCCCCCAAAGTGAGCCTGTCCTGTCATACATATTACAAAATCTTCTTTCTTATGAGGCCTGTGGATTCACGGCCTTATTCTCCACTTTATGTAGCCATAAAGACTTGGCTGACCTGTCAGTTAGTGGCAGGATGAACAGGACTCCAGTTATAAGAAACGGCCAGATTATTGTCCGAGTCAAAACCAGTTCTAGCTCTTCTAGACAATCATGTTTTGCCATCTGTTTTGTACACTTAACAGCTGCACCTTGAAGAAAAATTGTTTGCACGGAGACTTCTATGAGAATATCTTTCCATGACCTCACTAGTATGACGTTAGAAACTTCTATTTGTTTTCCAGTTTGAGTTCTGGTCCTGGCCACCCCTTCTGCCTGTTTCTCCTTCTTCTAGAGTGTCCATTAGTTTGTGGCTTTTTTTCTTCTGCAATTCTCTTTTGTTTATATGTAGAAATCATATTCTTCCAACTTTCATTTCGTTGGATGGAAGAGCTTAGTTTCTGTCTTCCAGAATGTAAACTTTTCATTCTCCTGATAATGTTAGCAGCCCTTTTTTGAAACTATGGTAATTTAATATTTGTCTTGGCGCTGAGTGAATAAAGTTTTATACTGATTTCCTAGTAAGGGTTTTCTGTAACTGTATATGCTTTCCTTTATCTGCTGTGAATGCTTCATAAAATACCTCTTTATATATAGTTTACTTATTTCATAACCATATAATGTTGATGGTTAACATTTATTTAGTAGTCAACAAATTAGAACATCCCTTTGTATCTAATGACATGTCCAATAATGAGGTCAATTTTGGGCAATGGCCAGGACCTGCTTAGAGAAGGTGTGGGAGGGAGGATTTTGGGCAATGGCCAGGAGTACCTGCTTAGAGAAGGTGTGGGAGGGAGGAAGCAGGCACTTTTGAGGGCATTTCCTTCTGATCTTCAGCAATGTGTGGGCTAGGGAGACTGCATCTGCATCATCATGTTTAGTAACGTGAATCAGCCTCTATTTCAGAATTTGTGGTTTCTTGAACTCATTTTTTGGTATCATATGACAATGAAGTCCACAATTTAGCAGAGTTGAAAGAAATCAGTACATAATTGTACTACATATATTTTACATTTTCTACATATATTTTCATTTCCTAACTGCTAATATTTTTCATGAGAAATATTGAATAATCTCTTACCCTATTTATTTTCTCCTACTCATTGGATTTTGTTTTAAACCTGAACCACCAATCAGTTATCTTCCAAGCTATTTTCTAAATTATTTTCCCAATCTTCGTTCTACTATATTATTTTTGAGTAGTGTTGAGGTGTGTTGACCAGAACAACAAGCAATTTTGAAAATGTGTCAGCAGACCATGCCTTCTTTTCCTGCTTTCTTTTCTGTTCCTTTCCTGAAGTTTCTTGCTTCATATGTGTTTCTGACTATGAACATAAAGTTTCTGACTATACGAACATTGGGATGTACTCACCTAAGGTTTCTAAGTAATACTAGTGTGTTCAGAGCCTGTTGTTACTTGTGTGTACTTGTAATTTTCTGCATGTTTTCCCTCGGTATAATCAGGTCTTTTCCTCTGTAATATCCAGCCAATCCCCTTCCAACTCATACAAGAAACAATCTAATTGTTTTGAGAAAATGGTCTTAGTATTATTCCATCTGCATTAATAGCATCAACAATTAAATTTTGTGAAGAAGGACTAGGATAACACTGAAATTCAGATGCTTAGATTGCTCCGTGCCTGGTATCCTGTGTACGGGAGACAAGTAATAGATTTAATTTACCTGGATATCTGGTGTGACAGGACAGCTTCTTTTCCGTATTTTGCAAAGTGTGTAGGAATGTGCATGAAATTTGCCTGAAATTCATTAACCTTCCCCCAACTAACCCAGCCTTGAGGTGGCCACAGTCCACAATGATGGCAGTAGTGCAGGGTGGCCTGAGGGCTGCTACTGGATTAGGTTTCTTTATCCCATAGCATATGCAGCCCTTTCTCTCGACACGTCTACTTCTACCCCAGGACTTGCTGCCTCTGTGCCTAGTATGGTTTAGGAAATCAGACCTCAGCAATCTCTTCTTTCTTCCCTCCCAGGTTCTTTCCTGCCCTCGCTTTCTGAGTATGAACATTCCTAACTAAACAAACCCTATTTTTTAAATGCATCCTCCGCTTAAGCCCCTTAGTCCCTTTCTTTACATGTTCTGCAATATTTGCACACAGGAGAGTGTGATGCTTGCAGATGGGAAGAAAGAGAAAACAAGAGGTCACATCTTGCTTTGCACTGCTGTAGTGAAGAGGCCACTCAACTACCAGGGCCATATTCAGCAGGAAGGGCACATAGGGAGGGCAGGGGACAGCAAGGCAAGCTGGCCTGCAGAAAGAGGAAGTCAAGTGGCCCAGAACAGTGTCTGAGAGTAATACTGAAGATGGCACAACATTTACATCAACTTTGCATCATCCCAGCAGACCTTCAGTATGACTTGGTAGCTTTTGCACTGGCTGTAGGGGGATTTGCCGTGGCATCCCTATTTCTCATCCCTTCTCGGAAGGGGCTGAATTAGGAGTTCTTCCTGAAGTCTTAAAGTGCATTTTTTGCAAAGAGGAACCGACTCTCAAGACTTACCCTTCTGCTGTTTCTGTGTGAGAGAAAATTTGGCAGGTTTTGAATATCCACAGAAGTTTCAAATTATATGATCTCTGTGCAACTGTGTTCTGCATTAAAATGCTTAGTATGCACTTTCCCATACAAATTCAAACAGTCAAACCTGAAAGCAGAGGGAGCTTTTAAAAGCTTCAAGAGCTGGAAATAGAAGCCGGACAAATTCAAATTAGATGGTTTTATAGAGTGAGTGTAATTGAGCTTTGTGACACAGAAGGAATGTAGTAAATTCAGTTCTGTTTCCTAAATTGAGGCCTTTTAAAAGGTATCATTCCTTTTGTGTGTGTGTGTATGTGACAAAGCCTGTGAGTATTGGCATCCTGTCTTTGGTGTATGCTTTTTCGTGGCAATTGATCAAAAATGAGTACTCAGCTGCACAGATGCTCGTGAGTCTTTAGTAAGGGCGCGACTCATGAGGCAGGCGCTGGGCACTCCTGGTGATGAGAGTTTCCCTTGCAGGTGTCCTTGCCCCTGGCTACCTTGGATGAGACTCCCCAGACTGTTTTTCTGGTGAAATCCTACAATCGAGTACCAAGTGGTCCTATATGACCATCCTGGCACGCGTGTCGTCTTCTTGTATTGGTTATCTTAACCTGTCAGAAGGGCTGGTGCTATTCTACATAGCCCAGAAGAAACAGAAAAGAATTTCTATCCAAAGTATTATGTAGCGCTGACTGTACTTATATTTTAGAGCTCTTGGAGTTTGATTCTTGCTATGCAATTACTTCCTTATGCCTTTTTTTTTTCCCTCAACATATTTTTCACTCTCTTTGTGAATATGAATCTTGTAAGATTAAATTTCATTTTGAAACAGTGAAGAAAATGTTGCATCCTTATGTAGATGTGATCTGCTTTGTTAGAGTAGCAGCTTTTAAACTTTCTCGATTAGCTCCCCTTCTTTTTCTTATAATTTACCTGTCTCTCCTCTTCTCCTCCATAAATTCCTGTACCCCACAGCATCCAAACTCTGTTGCACAACATCCAGTCCCCCTTCAGTTTCCCTTCCAGGTCACAAATGTATTGTCAAATGTGCTGTCCATAAACTGATTAAATTTCCGAGATCTTGTAAAGTTGGCCTTAGCCTCAACTAGTTTATCTTTCCCCCGCTTTTTTATTTTCCTTTTCCTGAAATCTTGACACGGACTCCTTGTATTTTCTTGTTATCTGGTATCCTTGCCCACTGCCTGCAAACATCTCCTGCCCCCTTGGCCTCTTGTACTCCAAGACCACCAGAGTCCTTCTCCTTTCTGCATTGCTACCTCTTTTTGTGCTCCTCCTAGCTTGAAAGCTGAGGTATCAGAGGAGAGAAGTCTCATTTTATTAGTTATATTCAGATATTTGGAGGAGTGGATATTATGTAACTTTAGAGAGATATTAATTATATATGGTACAAAATGTAAATTTTAAGTTATGCATACCAATTGTTAAAAAGTTTTATGGTGAGTGCATTTCCTGGAATATGAAAGAGTGCGACAGAGCTCATTCTATAGCTGAGGTTTTCTTTAAGCTAATGAAAGATGTTTTCTAAAGGTATTCGGTTTCCTTTGGTCCTGAATAATAGATACGGTTTCACCAACCTGCCTCCGTGCCCCGGAGCTCCCGGTGGGAGTATCACGTTGAGTGTCATCGTTTCACGTTGCGTTTCTTGGGTGGCAACGATTGAAGGGGTTCTTGCTGCTCTCAGTGCAGAGCAGGCAGCGTGACTCTTCAGTTGGGTTGATGTATTGTAAACAGGATTATTTCAGTGCTTTCAGTTGCTTATACTGTGCTCATCGATGATGACTGGTCATTTTAAGTGAATGTTTTTTCACTTGCCTGTTAGCTTAGGGAAAAGGTGTGACTTTGTAATACAATTAAAAGATAGGCAGACCCGTGCATTGAAATACTTTTCTCATACAGTAACACATTTACTTTCTATGTCTCTCCATGTTAATTTATAATTTTTGTTTTAAGAGTAGAAGATGGAATGGATTTTTAGAGCATCACTATGTCGATCTCTCTGTGTTAATACATTTGTTCTTTTCCTTCTCCATCTGCCAAATTGGAACAGGATAAAGGCTTTTAGAAATTTTTTCTTTTGAACTTCTCACTGTGATACTTGCACTCCTCCTACTACTACATAGCTGTATCGTAAAGTTTAGGTTGCTTTCATGCTAGTTTTTTTAACTGTCAACTTGTTTTCACCCATTTCTGTGCTTTTCTTTTTTGTTCTGTGTTCCTAAAATAAAAGACATTTAGCAAATTGTCAGATGAACTTTAACTTTTCTATTGTTCTGTGCTAGGGTTGCAGAAATTAATGTTTGTTAGATTTTCCTTGAATATTATTTTTTGTGTTCTGTTTTATTGATTCAGCAACAGTGTTTCAGGAAGGAAGTCTTTAAGACATGATAGTGAATAGTTTTAGGGTTTATAGGCCATCTATACTAAGCAAACCAAACCACCTCAGTGTTCACCTACCAAATCCTAGTGTTTTAGTTGGGCAGCTAACTGTCAAAGCAGTATTTTGTAGGCCACATAGTGTACTGCTTTGAAATTTTATAGGTTCATAGTGTTTTTTATTGCTGTTTAACAGTGTAATAAAGACATATAACTGCGACATCTTCTTTATGGCCAACAGACTGCAAACTTTATGTTAGTGTCAGTCATTGCTCTGGCAATCTCTCTCTGCTCAAGTACTGTGGATTTCTCCATCAGTGCTGATAATTCATTCTCGTTGCAATATCTATTCTCTTTTCAAGTTGTGGATGCTTTTTATTTTCCAGCTCTTCAGAGTCTCAGGAAAACCTTTTGCCAAAATGTCATTGCTATTTGCTTTGTGTACACTTTTTCTTTAAGTTTTGATGTACACAAAATTATTTTAATTCATCTACAAAAGGAGATCATTTTTCATAGTCTAAATGTCTGGAAAGAAGGCAAGGAAGGATGAAAAGGGAGACTTAGCAGCAGCAGCATCAGGAAATTTCACTCAATGCTCAGTAGTGATTTTTTTGTATGAAATGCGAAGAAGTGTAGAGAAAAAAATTGATTTGGTACTACTTTATCTCTTCTACTCTCTTCTACTACTAGACAATTTTCAGTTTTCTTTTGCCATTTCTCTTAGTTATTTTTCTGACCGCAAATAATGAAGCCTCTTCTAAAATGGGGCTCCTGGTGATAAATTATCTTACCTAGAATCTGATTCTTGATAGAATTAAGTAGATTTGTCTTCAGGCAGTTTGATCTTTTTCCTCCAATTAATAACGTTACTGTTTCTAATTTTCTTTTGTATATGTGTCCTGTACATTGTTGTTTGTATGTATGTACACAGTTGTATGTCTTCAATCTCTCAGCATATCATATGTCAGTCTTCATTATTTAAAGCTGTACTAGGCAGCTGTTTATGTTGTTTCAGTGCTAAATTAGAAAGAAAAGTGAAAATTTATTCATTATCCAAAATAGATGCCACGAGTCACGAGTTTGGGTATTATTATTTTTATTTTTTTCCCCTTTCATTAGTCTTATTTTATGGAAGATAAATACATTTCAAGGATGCATCTTGTAAGTAAGAAGTACTTGAAAGACCCTTAAGCGAATCCATACTGTGTAATTACTTCCTTAAGTGGTTTCAAAACCCCAGTCGTACTCCGAGTAGAGGTGCCATTAATTTCACCAGCCTTACGAGTTGCTATGCTGTTCCGAGTTTGAATGTTTTTCATTATAATACATAAATAGAATTAAACCTGCCAAAGCTGGTGTAGACGTGACATTGGTGTGAAACCTGAAAGAGAGACCCATTTACTCCTGTTGGTATAACAGGAGCATACTCGGATAGGAGGAGGTGGTATTTTCATCTGCTACATAATACTAGTAATGGATTCTGCTGAATTTGGTGAGAGATTAATGTGGAATTGGCTGCTTGACAAAGGGGATTATTGCCTTAGATGCACATTTTCATTTCCAAGGGGAGAGACTATTGTGATCTTAAGATCTAAGCATAGTGTGGAACATGTGAGCGATACCTGCTGGGATCAACAGATGACTTGAGAAGTTGCTTAGAAACATGTGAACTGCCCTTACTCTATCAGGTGCTGTCTGAAAATTTGTGGTTAGCAACTTACTTGTCCTCACATTTGTTTGATCATTTTATCAAAAGCCACTTTCACGTGTTTATGCTGCACTCTAAATCTCAGGAAACCCACAAAGCTCTCCACGAAATCTGCAGAACCTGCCCAGTTTGTCCTCTGCCGAGTCTGGGAACCCGACAGAGATGAGGCAGCTGCAGCTCCGGATCTTGGGACCAACCAGGAGTGATATTAAACATATGTTTAATACTTTCAGATGACCAAAGTGACACCAGAATGCCCCAGAATTGAGAGAGCAGCAACTTGCATAAAAGAAGGAATAGCACAATGTAATTGAACAATTGTTATAGAGCTGCTATTAAACAATTATAAAGGTATTAATAAATAGTTTTTTAATCTTACTGCGGTAAGGATGCTGAAGTGAGATAGGAGAAAAATGACTCTGATTTAAGTTCTGCTGTTTTCCAAAGTGAAAAAGAACATCTGAAGACATCCCTACACTGATTGCCTTAGTGAAATGAATCCAAGATTTCAGGCACATCATCACAAGTTTTCATATTGTAGTGAGCTACTGTACATCTGCTTAGCACCAGTTTCTGTCTGTGTGCCCACTCTTAAGTTTAAGTTTATATGTTGCTGTTTGGCATGAATTAGGTATGCACATGGTGAGTCACTGCAGCTTAGCTGACATCAGATGACTTTTTAAGGAGGAAGAATATGCTTATGGGGAAAACAGAGAAGCATTAGATTTAATTATTGCAGCACCAGTTGTAATCTTGGGACATTAGAGGGATGTAGTTTCTTTCCTCACAATAAAAATCTAGTTCCTTCATTTTTGTAGCCCATGATTTTAAAAAGTCATATTTTCTAGTTGTAAGCCTATAAAAAAAGAAAAAAAAAAAGAATATGAGCAGGGAAAGTAGGAATTCTAAAAGAAGAATTCCAACAGAAACAAGATAATTTCAAGATGATAATTTCCTAGAAAGGACAAAAATCTTGTCCATATCAGTGTTTTCTTTATAATATTGAGCTAGGACTGCCTTGCTTTGATTAAGCTCGATCCGTAGTTCTTACATGGAGCATTTATACACATTAGCAACATGACAACTCATTTTTACACCGTAACTTAAGGCTGAATATTTATGATACATGGCTTTAGTTTGGAAAAGTCATTTCTTTAATGATTTGAATAGGTGGTTTCCAAAGCATGTGGCAAGTTACCAATTTACGTTGAAACCATGGTCCTCTTACAAGTTTGCAATCTGTCTCCTTGGAATTTTGTACTAGCAAAGCAGTCAAGCTGGACAAAAGTAGGATGTCTAAAGTTCAGATGATGCCTCTATGGTAAGTAATATACGAAATACAAATAAAATAATTGTGTATTTTCTGTTTTGCTCAGGGTGCAAAATTTGGGCATCTACTGGGATTAACTCAGGCTCCTCCCCAACGCTCGTCGGCTCGAAGATCCTTTGGAAGATCTAAGCGCTTTAGTATCACTCGGTCTCTGGATGACCTTGAGGTAATTAACTTTCTCTTGAAACCTAGAAATAAGTCCTGGGGAGGAACTTACCGTATTTGAAACTGATGATAAATTAACGAGGAAAGCAATAGCCATACTGCAGTAGTTACTAATATTTGTATGACATTTGTGCAAGGGAAATACACATTTCACGTATTAATCTGTCTTTTGCAGTTTTTCTTTAATAGTTTACTTTGACATTAACAGTGCCCTTTCTTTCTGTGGGGAACTTTACTTCATTTTACCTATCACACTTGGTCATGCAAAGCAAATCAATAAAGCCTGAAATAATTCTTGAGACTGAAGAAATCAATGTTTATCCTTTTATTTGTTTATTTGTTGTTCTGTTAATGGTCGTTATATGGAGAAGATTTTGCGGTTTGAATTTGTTGCTGGTCCTGACTATGAAGTGAAGCCTCTTAAAGTAGCTTATTAAGGAATGTATCTTATTGAATAGGGAAAAGTTCCTTTCTTCAAATACTCATTTTTTTTTCTGCTTGTATGTCAGCAGTTGAGAAAAGGGAATACAAAATATTCCCAATGTTGGTTAATTGGTATGGGGATCTTGAGTCTTTCCTGCTGTAATACTTGAATGTTGTTTCACATCTGGTAAATTTTAAGATGTGAGTTTCTTGGGTGCAGGTGGCCAAAGCTTATTGGTTTTGGTGGAAAAGAGGAGTGAAAAGACCATTGAATTTAAAAAGCTGTCGCCTCCTGCCCCAGCTCAGCTGAGCCCTTTCCTCTAGCTGTATGAGGAAGTTGTTTTTTAAAATAACTATTATATTTTCTCTTCTAATGTGCTTTCTACTCAAAACCCGACCCGTAAAGATGTGAAAGAAAATGGAGATTTTTTTTTGTTGCCCTTTTATCATGCTTATCTGGAAGAAGCTTTGTGGTAGGGGAGAAGCAAAAATATGTGCGCTTGGCGTAGGAACTGTCGTATGTGTTATACCGCTCTTTGGCAAGGGAGGGAATGCAGCACACAGATTCCTCCAAGTGGGAAAGAGGAGTGTAAAAAGTGTCTGACATGGGAGGAGAAAGAAAGGTGTTCCAAGCTTCCTGTCATGTGAAAATGTAGGAAGGAAAGAGGTTCATTGAGTCCGAGCTAAAGGAGAGGGATTTTGGGGGAACGGAACATATGGAAGGAGCTCCTGGCATATTCAAGGAATGAAGGTAGGATTACTTTTTTCTCAGATATTTTCAAAGGAAATAAAAAGCAAGCATCGTTCATTGTGGTCTATTTCTATGTTGTTGCCTGAAGTTTGTAAGTGTCTTACTTTGTTTCATTTCTCTCTTTGCACTCCTGGCTTAATGCAGTAAGCCCGTAACTTTAGCAGAGCAAGGTTCCTGAGACAGAGGCACTTGAGAACTGCCTGGCTGCACCTCTTCTCATTAGGAAGTGGTGGTTCTAAGTTAAAAAGGTTGCTGGTCTGTGTTACCAGTTTTGACAAAAATTTGGGGCACAATAAGAGAGAACTGACCTCCAGAATATCTTAGAACCTAGTGCTAGTGATTCACATGTGATTTAGGAAAAAAAACAAAGTTCACATCTCATTCTGCCAGATTCAGATTTCAGAGATTTATGTGAACATCTCATATTTTGGGGTAGTGCCTTAAACACCAAGATGGGATGGATATAATTCAATTCTGTTTCAGGAACTGTTTCACATTGCATAAATGTTCATTAAAATAGGGACTTGTTTGTCCTGAATAATACTCAGTAACATACATAAATTGAGTAACACCAACAGGAGGGATTGAGAGACCCTGTATTACACAATGACCTGGTAGTTAGAGCTGTTATTGGGGCCTAGGGAAATTGAAATTTTAGGCCACTGTTTGAATTGGATGAAGTAGAACAATCTGTATTAAAAACTGTATTTAATACCATTATACATGTAGCTATTAGGCTGCGGACTGTTCTCATAACCTTTTGCTTCTTTTGACTTTGAACAAACTTTTGTTTTCTCTGCTTTCCATAGCAGAATGACACCTACCTTCCATGTAGGGAGAAATACCAACCCAGACAACAATTTCAAACACTTAACAAGTCAAAGTAAAAAAGGGTTGAGTTGTTTCCATTCTAGTTGGACCTTCAGCATCCCTGCCGCAGCACTATTCCCGACTGCTGCTGAGCTCAGTGTAGTAGAACACAATGTTGTCACCACATGTTTAGATTATTTCAGGGCATCTATTTAGAGCTTCTGGAAGAGGAAATAACAATACCAGGAAATTCTTAGAGACTCCACCTTAAAAATAATGATCGTGAACATATTATATATGCTATTTAGTTGTTTTTGCCTTCTTTCCAGTTAACAGAATGGATAAGGTAATAATCCAAAGTTTAAGATGAATACGCTTTCTAAGCTTGTGGATTTCAAGCTTAGAAACCGGGTTCTGACTAAATCTGCCAAGGGAGGAAGATAAGCGGTTTTGCAGGGGTTTGTTTGCGGGGCCTGCGCTGGATACCCCGCAGCTGCAGCAGGGGCTGCAGAAGGGGCTCCCGGGAGAGGCCCCCGCGGCTGCGCTGCCCTTTGGCCCCGCTGCCGTGCGGGACGGGCCGTGTTGTGCTGCTCTCTGCCGTAAGGTGGCACGATTTCTTCGTGGTTCTGTGTTTTGAACTACATTAAACTGTGCAAGCACGGAACACACGCATATATATTGTTTGATACGCAACAACTGGTAAGAAGTTACCTTTTCTTTCAGCAGTTATTTTATGGCCATATATGCACAGAGAGTATTCTTGTAAGGTTAGAATTAGCTGTAATGATACAGCTGCAACGCTTGAGGATTTTCTGTCTTGGGCAGAAAATCATCATCATCACATCAAAATCATGATATGTGCCATGAGGTACATAACGTATTGAGCAAATAAATGGCAGGGTCTTAGAGTATTTTTAAAGAATCATTTAGTTTTAAAAATCTTTTTAAAATAAAAGCACCTTCAATTATTTCTTCTAACTAAATATCAGAACAAAAGAGGTATCTTTCTACTTTTCTTGTTATCTTCTTCCTGTCTTGGAAATCTTAAAGCTGTGTGCTTTATGGCAACGACCATCTGTTGTTGTTCAAAATTTCAGTAATGTTTTCAAATTTGGAATGTAGTATATATTCCTTTTAAATCAGTGCAAGAAATTTTGTTAGAATGTTCTGTTTTAGTTATAACCATTATTAATGTACTTGTGTTAGCTGCTATAATAGATAATAATACCTGAGGCATCTGCTCTTGTATTTCATCTGTTAGCAGAAAATATACAACACCAAACCAGAGAAAGCTTCTGCAGAGATGTAATAACTTGTATTTGACCCAATGGTATATCAGGAAAATCAGGCAAGGAGGGCTAAACATGCTGCAAACTTTTCCTAGCCTATCAGTTAATCTAATAAAAAAGTATTAATTCTTATAAAACATTATTCACTAACTTCTTTAGATCATCCTAACCACAACTCTAGCACTATTGCTAGGTTAATTGTGTAATTAAAATCAAAATGCCTCTTAATTCGCAGCTTACTATTGTGATTATAAAATTTTTTAAAAATGTATAATTGGTCTTAGGCTTCATCCATGGTTTAAAGCTACAACAATTTACTGTAGACTGCTGGTGGGTTCCACTGTGTACTGCATCTTTTTCCCTGGATTTTGTTCTAATTTATAGCCAGGGTGTAACTCTCCAATGGACAATTTTTCCCATGCTGCTTTTGTGAAGGTGTTGTGGAACAAAACTGCTTTGCATGCTGCAAACCCCCCATTTCTCGTATGTAAGAGGTTGTTCTGTATCATTAACATTTTAAGTTCTTAAACAAGTCCACTTGCTTTATATAGTGAGAGTATTCTGGTATTCTGAAGTCTGAATGCTAATAAAAATCAGACCCTAACTCTGGTGTTTGGTCTTATGGATGTGTGATTAGTCCCTAAACTCTGTGTTTCAGCTTTCCCTTCCTTAGGAAATGCAGGGTGCTGCTTGCTGGAGCTGCAGTGAATTCCAAGTTCTCATTCTTGGAATGTGCCACTAGGTGTCAGCTGGTGAAATGTTGCAAAGCCCAAGGAAGGTTTGTGTGTGGTGGTTTGACTTCCACACTTGCTGAACTATAATACCTGGCTTTGGTTAGTGTAAGTCAGAGCTTGCATTAAATACTGCTTTCTTTTCCTTGAGTTACTGCTGCATACATGGTCATGAGGTTCCTCCCTGAGGCTTTTAAAGCATCCAGTGGTTTCTGCCAGGTGTTGCAGTCCTGTTGCGGTTCTGTTCAGCCGTTTGACTGTTACGTTACAGGTTGCCCTTCTTTGCCTGCTGTGCTGCATGGTGGGTAGAGCTGTGTTGGTAAGTGAAACAGTTCCAGAACACAGGTATAGGCACTGGAATCCCATGCTTTGTATTATTGCATTGTTGGAATTGTCACTTGTGTGGTTATGACCTGCAGTATCTTGCTGCACTATTTAGTTGACACAGATACAGCCACTTTGTCTGTAGGCTGCCCTCATCTTGCTCTGGGTGATGCATGTGTTACTATCCAAGCTTCTGGATTCTGGATAAATAGGACTTGCTGTCTAGGAACTGAAGCTCTTCATTCTTGTGGCTCTAATTCGTGTGAGGCACTTTAACTTCTCAACATTAAGGCAGAAAAACAACTTATGGCACTGGTGTCTACTTTTGAAACCTAGAATTAGTTGCTGCTTGAGACTGGAGCTTGCTTCAATTTCTTCTGTTCTGCTCGTTGATTTAAGTACATTTTTAAGGCCTGCCAGGGAGGTGAGAAGTGAGGTGAAGTTATTCAGGGTTATATAAGGATAAGAGACATCTCTGAAGGTGGGAGCAGACTGCTTTTATGAGACTGAAAGCCTGGACAGTAAACGGGCAGGTGAAAATGTGTGTAAATAAATGTAAAGTGGTGCAAATGAGACAAAACAGTCTTAGTTTCATGTATAAAACGATACATTTGTGTCTGAGCTGTTTCCTCTCAGAAGTGAGGCCTTTGAGCTGTAAAGGACAGTTGCATGAAAACATCAGTACAGTAGAAACGAAACAGAGATCAAATGTTACAAATTACCAGAGAAGGAATAGAGGAGAGAGAAAGACATAGTGATTCTCTATAAATCTGTAATTGCACACACACGTGTTTTGGTGCCTTTATTTCAAAAATGTCCTAGGATATGTTAGAAAAGGTTTATGGAGGGATAAAAAGAGTACAAAATAGTGGGTGGTATAGAAAAAGTAGCTGTGTTTGTCAGCTCACTGTCCCTTGTGGGACAAGAAATAGGCACCGTTAAATGAAGGTAGGTGGAACCAGGAGCAAAATAAACAAAAGGTCCCAATGGATCCTGCAGGAGGTAGGTAGATGTGTGGGTCACCTTAGCACAGTGCCAGGGATGCAAGAGATCTACATGTCTTTAAGGGGAAAGTGGACATGGGTTTGGAAAAAGGGAGCCACTGGGAATTGCCAAGGAGACAAACCTGCCAAGTCCAGGAAATCTCCTGAAGTAAAAGTATCGGGAGTCTGGGGGAGCATAATGAGGTCAATACCCCATGCATTTGCCCATGTTGCTCCTCCCTACACATCTCTGGCTACATTAGGAAAGGGAATATTTGGTTTAATAAACACGTGTTCTGAACGGAGGTGGTCGTTCCCATTTTCCTAGACTCCTGCACAGACACTGCTTTTCCTGCTAAGGTTGTGGGATTATAGATCGTATTCCAGGCACAGGAAGCTGAGTTACCTTTCAGTTAATATAAAGATATTTAGCAGCCATGTTACTCCCAGCTCTATTAGCAGGGGCATCCCGCTAATCCTCCCCAATGAGGACAGCGCCAGGCAGCACATGATGGTGCTGTTGTCTCTGTGCAAAGTGATCTACCCTGCCCATTCTAATGTCATATTTGTCAAAAGGGAGAGTTTCCAGCATGTGACTTTAAAGTCCATGGCTATCGACTATCTTAGCATATTCTAAAATATTTTTCTAAATAGAGTTTGCCTTAGGTCTATGATAAGTGGCGTCTTGAGGTGGGACCATTTGACCTATGCAGTACAACCTGATATTCATTATGCTGTTTTTTCTGCTTTTTATTAGATATCTCTTTTCTTCATTTTAAACCCTTGCCTACCCTCCTGCATCATTGTCTGCTCAGTTACCATTCTAACTTCTCTTATTAAGTTTTAAGGTTACATCCCCACATATTTTTTACTTAATTGTTTAAGTTGCCTTTTCCTTCCCTGCTTTCCTTTACTTATTTAATTGGCCTATACTTACATTTTCATTAGTTTTCCTTTACTGCTTGTGATCATTGATCTTCCTCCCATGGTCTTCCTTATATTTCCTCTTTGCATGCAGCCCGCTTTTGGTTTGCAAAATAAGGGCTCACCGATATAGTTCCTCCTAATACCAGTGTGAAGGGACTTGCGTATAGGGGGCCATGGGAGCATATAGTGCCTGTGCTCCCGCTCTCCGAAATAACCTGCTTCCTGAGGGAGTTCACTGTCAGAGCTGCTGCTGCAAAGTTGTTACTCGCGTCATTCCAGGGTGGGGATGAGGAATTGGTGACTGTTTTGGTTCTTTTTTTAGTTTCTGTTCCTCCCCTCCCGTTTCTGTTTCTGTTAAGTGATGAATCTGTTTGTCACGCCGCACGCGAACGACACTGAGGGATCGTTTGTTCCTTTGTGAGACCTGCCTAATATTGGGAAGCAAATTAAAGCTGTATGGAATGGGCTGGATTGCTGTTTCTAGAATACAGCCACAGAATAGCTGCGGCACAAACAGCAGCGCCAAAGAAGGCTCTGTTTAACACTCTGTGTTCTGTGGTTAAAGTGATGGGATTTTGGCAGGGATCCATAGGATAAATCCTCGTGGATTTATCACTTTGAGGTTGTTTGTTTGTTTGTTTTTGTTTTTGTGTTTAAAGGGGGAGCTCCCTGTGGAGCTTCTAGTCAATGAGCATTGTTATTCCTCAAATCATTAAATCCTCAAAGCATTTCATCTCTTCTTCTGATACTTTATATAAATAAGAATCCCATCCCCTGCTTCCCCTCCTCTAGACCAAAGGTCTGCAAAATGATAGAGCTTAAACTTAGAGCTTGGGCAGGCAGTGTCTGCAGGTCTTTCTCAGAAGCACAGAGCGCTGCCCTGTCTGGAGCCTAGGTTTGATGTCCAAAATCCCACGAATTGGGTTTCACCTGGAACAGGATCCTTGGAGCTGCCAGCGGTGCCGCTCGCCCCAAAGAGCATGGAGCGGTTGTGTAGGATGGGAGGGATTGCATAATGTGCAGACATGTGCTTGTAATCATCGGGAGGCAGGTACCTACACGCCAGAAACCGAAAGAAAATTCCTCCGGGTCTCACTAGTTTTAACCATCCTTTTTTTTTTTTTTTTTTTCTTTGGGGGAGGTGAGGGAGAGTGGTTAAAAATAAAGGACAGAAGTTCAGGTTATATTTTAAATGTTTTTTAATTGGGATTGCTGACCAAGATCACTGAGATAATATGCTCAGCAAAGAAGAATGTATTAAAAATAAAAATACTTCGGAGGAGAAAATGATGTTGACTCAAGGCTTAAACAAGTTTGGGCAAATGTGTAAGCCCGAGTCCTCTCGGCCTTTGCCGGATGCCTTTTCCATGAGCAGATTCCTCGGCAGCGCGACGTCGTCTTTACGGCGCCGTGTTGTTACGTGGGACCTGCCTAAAGGACGTTTAAAGCTGCCTGTTCCTTCTGATGAGAAGATAGAGAACCAGTATTGAGGGCGGGGAATGTGCTGGGGAGGGAGGGGAATGCGAGAGGTGCCCATAGGGCAACACTCAGAGAAGCCTCATTTTTTTGCTGGACGCTGAAGAAGTAAATATGTGTTCAGAAAGATCTTAATAACAAATTTGAAGGGACTGTCTCTTAACAATGAGCTATTAAACCATTTATACATGGAGAAAACTTTTACTGATAGTCAAGTGTCTGTAAGTATAAACTTTTGTTTGTCTAAAGTGAACAGAAAGCAGGAATATGGTTTAATGACTAGTCTTCCGAGCTAAGAAATCTTCTCGCAATGAAATAGGATAACTAGTGCTCCTAAGGATTCAATGAGGTTGTAAAGAGACAAAGTTTGTAAGTATAAGTATTTAAGTTGACTTTCTATATAAGCTCTATTATAAAGTAAAGAATACGTGATTTTATGCACAAATATTTAATGTATCTTTTGCATTATAATGTTTGTAAAATGTGGGATGAGTATAGTAGATGTAAAGGTATTTCTCTAATCAACTTTTTTTTAATAAAAAGTCACTTAATTTTCACTATGCTTGTGCATGTGTTCCATAAAGCAAGAATGCCATGCTGAAGTTGTGAGCTACCTTCTAATTGTCACAAGGTTTCTCTTAAGGTGTATAGCTAAAGTGATTCTTCTTCCATCTGGATTTTTAATCCAATAAAGCAGGATCCAGATGGTAAGAAATATTAAAATAAGCACACTTGGATACGAAGTATTTATAGAATGCAGAATTTTGTGAGTACTAAGTTTTCAAACCTGTTTTAACTTCTTGTTTCTTAGAAAACACACATTTTGTAAGTAAAGATCCTATCTGTATTATTAAATTTTGACACAGTCTTATTCTTTATATACATAGATATCAAAATATGTATGTGTGTGAATCTACATATATCTCAAAGTGTCGTTCTCTGTAATGCTTAAAGTATGTCCACAAAATTGATATGCTTTTAGAATGAAAAGGGAAAAAAACAGACTTAAAAGACTTAAGAATTCTTTTTTATTTAAAAAGAAGTAGTTTTCATGTTCAGCTTTATATTGATTCCCTCAAATCTATTGACTGCCTGCGGCAGTAGGCAATTCAGAAGCAGTTTAGTGCATGTGAGTGATCTGTCACTTAATCGTATCCTCCTTAATAAGTTGCTTAATTTTAATTTCTCATTGGCTGCAAGTCCATCTGCCATCGGGGCAGCCAAGTTATGCACACTCTTGATGCCTGTTTTCATTAGTGGAAGGATTTCACATGTCTCAAAATGTTGATAAACCGAGGGAGAAATCCAGTGATGTTTCCGTTTTCAGAAAAGATTTTTGAGAGCAGCGCATTCTTTTGTAACCAGTTTACAATCAGACCGCAGACGTCTTTTTCAGTGTTTAAAATACGGCTCTGGGGACTAAACAGTTGTTTCCAGAGCAGGTTTGTGGGTGGCGAAGCTGCGCGCCGGAGCCCGGCCCGCGCGGGCGGCAGAGGGCACCCTTGGCATCCGCTGGGGCCTTGCCGCCTTTCTCGCGTCGGAAGTCTTCGTGCTCAAAAAGCTGGGTTTCATTTCAGTTATTTTCAACCAAACAAATTCCAAGTACCTTGGCTTCAATGGCATTTTTAAATACCACCTTGGAAGAGGAAGGGCTTTTACCTCGAGAGCCGAGCGAGGGAAAGCAGTCTGGGAGCCTGCAGCCTCCTGCTTCCCGCCAGCCGCGCGAGCCGCCCGGTTGCGTTTGAGGAGCTGCCAAGTCCTTGACAGAAGTACAGCTGGAGTACTAATAGAGCACTCGGGGAACTGCAGATAGAAATCGTTCTTTTTGTTCAAATGTTTTCTTAATTTGTATGTAGGCTCTGATTCTTTTGCCATTTCTTTTAGTAACTAGGGTCACTGAGCTAAAGAGTATTCTTAAGAAATTCTTTTATTCTGTTTTCCTGCAAGTAGTTGTGCCTCTCTTTGACATGAAATAAAAAAGAAGTACTTGATGAGATTTAAGATTCCTGGCAGAACTGTTAGTTTATTCTGCCAATGTCCAATTTACTTCAGGAATTCGTGTTACTAAGAGCTGATCCGGACGTTTATCTCTTTCTAGTTGCCTGCCGTTTTTTCCTTTTTTTGTATGTGTTTTCTCCCTTTAGGAGTGAGGAATACATTCAGTCCTATTCATCTTATGACAGGTGAAAACTTATCTAGGTTTTCTGTTATTCCATCTTTCTCTTGAATTTTCCTGCAAACAACTGTACCAAAGAAGATGGGAGCGGGAAGTGGAGAGGGGGTAGAAGAGAAAAACAGCTTGGTCGTATCTGGGGTCTCTGCCCCTTCCCACAGCTTGGCTTCTAAGCAGATGGATGTGGGTTTGCAAATGCCACCATTGGTATTTCTGAATAAGGGTTTTAAAGCTGTTGTGTCGTATTTTAACACTTTCCATTAATAGCTTTGCAAATTAACATGCCTTAGACTGTGAGAAGGGATGGATCTGTCTGCATCTGACCTTTGAACCTTGGTTGGTTTGCGGATGCAAATGTGATGCACAAAATCATTAGATTTTGTATATGGAAGCTGATGAAATAACCTGCGGAAATATAAAGGAAAAGGATTTTTTAAAAGGGAATACAGGAGAGTTGGGTGACTTTGTTGCCTTTAGCAGAGACGGTCTGGTAGGTAGGGCTTATTTTTAGTGCTACTAAAGTCACTGTATGGAAAAAATGTGGCTATGCAGTGTGCAGCTTGATGAAATAGAATCAACTGCTCTAAAGATCTGTTTAAACGATGGGATTATTAGATTTATAGTACGGAGAGTGAGTGCCCAGAATGTATAAAACTTGCCCACACACAGCGTTCCTAACAGCGCTCTGATACCGTCGCTCTCGGGAACTGCTGCTCTTGCAGCCACATCCAGCAGCGTGTGGTTTTATTCTAATCATTTTCATATTCTCATGGGTAAAAAACACACCTCTTCAAACTGTGTTAGTACAGTTGGTCTTTCAAGCAGATTCCCAGAGGACATAGTGCTGCTGTACAGCGAGCGCTGAGGTTAGGAGTCCTCTTTTTGTGGTCCCCTGAAGGGGTGTTCACAGGCAGCTTCTGCAGGATGTCTCTGATCTGCTGGGGCTCTTTATTTTGGAGATACAGTGCACTGCATTACTGTGCACTTGATCTCCTGGATGTTTGTAGCAGGGCTGCTCTGTGGTTGCTGGAGGGGCTGCCAAAGCAAATACTTTCCCCAGCCCACCTAGCCTAGTGTCAATAGGCAGCATTCAAACATCTCAGCCAGTGGCAATTTTTCTTTAAAAGCAGTAAATTTTTAATTCCTAAGCATGCTGTCATTATACAAGCAAAGCTGTTGTTATGCACAAGTATCGCAGGGTTTTGTTTCCTTAGACTTAAAATAATGGAGGATGTAATTTGTGAAGCACATTCCTTCCCTCTGCCTACTCGTTTGCGTTCATTGCACTTCTCTGTGCTATTACAGACGTGTAAAAGAGCACGGAGGAGGGCACTGGTGTGCCTGTCCCAGCTCAGAAGGTGTCCTGAAATGATTTGTGTCCCTTGGAGCAGCTTGTCTGTATCTCTGAGTGCTTCATAAAGCAGAATTCCTCCTTTTTTGTCTGTGATTAGCTTAAAATTTCTCCTCTGATCACTCTAAATTAAACACAGAAGATTAACAGAACAATTCAATCAAGGCTATTCATCCTAAATTCTAAAACAGCAGCATCTGCAGGCTCGGGTTGTCTTCTGCAAGCCAGCCTTCCTGTGAGATTTGAGTAAAGGCTCTACTTTCTGCCTCAGTTTCTCTCTATATCGGTTCAGAGTTATATTTGCTGGCTTCATGGGGTTGTTTTTGTACCAGGGGCACAATCTGGGAACTGCCTGCACGAGAGGGAAACTGCACTGCTACCTTGAAGAAAATTGTTTATTCCTAAATCACTTCTAGGGAAAAAAAAACTTGGATTTAAGGACAGCCACTAATGTAAAATGCCCCCTTTGTTCTTCAGTTTTAACTCTGGCATTTAATTTTAGCAGAAAATTGTATTCCAGTTGTTCAAAAAAATGAAAACAGATTAAACTCAAACCCCAAACAGAAATTAATGATTCCTTGCTTCTCAGATACAGTCTCTGGAAGGTTCAAAAACACAAAAACAGATTAAACTCAAACCCCGAACAAACAGAAATTAATGATTCCCTGCTTCTCAGATACAGTCTCTGGAAGGCACTGCTGTAATGGGCAAATTAACCTCTTACTTTACAGGTAGCTGAATTTGCTTCCTATTGCTACAGTGACCGCAGGGAGCACAGGCTTGGGCTGTAAAGGGAGGAAGAACAAGGGAGAATATCCCTTCATTTCTGAAAGCAGAATTTTGTTTCTAATGACAATAGATTCCTTCTAGATTGAGCCCCAAATACCAAGTTTTCTGTACTGCAGATTTTTACTTGCAATTTACAATGTTAATCACTGAAAAGTTAGGCAGAATAGACCGTTTGAGGTCTGTCTTTATTCTGGCTTGCGTTATGTAAACCTCTGAAAATAGTGGTTTACTATGTAAATGTTTCTAAACTAATGTTAGGATGATTAGCTAATGTTTTGCTGCCAACTGCCGTGGGAATCTGTTTTATTGAATACAGGACTATCACACAATGCAACTTCATTTTATTTTCCTGAGTTGTTATAGGGAATGTTTTAAAATACAATCAGCGTGCTTTACACAGAATGATCCAGCTTTTCTGGTGAGAGATAATTGAGATCTAATCTGAATCCCTGACGAACCACAGCTTCCTGCATTGGCCTGTTGCTAGGGGTAACATAAAGGGAGTAAAATAGAACTTCATACGAAATGCCTTTAAACTTTACTGGCATGTACAGGCATGGAATAGGCTTGAATTTTGTACCTTAAACCTTGAGAAGCTGTTGTGCTAAGGAAATGTGTTTTCCATATTAAGTGAAGATGAATTTAGGAAGAGTCCTGTTAGGAAAAATAACTGCCGTTTCTTATGAAGAACGGGTAAGTGATATGAATTATATTTAGCTAAGCAAGACATCATTGCGGTGGGGAATTAGAAGAGGGTATTGTTACTGGCAAGAAATGAGAGGAATATTCCCAGCTTCAGAATGCTTTTTGCTTAGCTCCCCAGCTCTATTACTTTGAAGGATTGGAGTTCAAATTCCTTTGTAAATGCAAACCTTTGCTTTATTATCATGAAATATTTGCTTTATTATCATGGAATATTTGCTTTATTATCATGGAAGAGTAGAGGGAGGAAACCTTTGTACCAACTAACGTTAAGATTTTGGGGATGTATTTGTAAACTCTGTCAAGTATATGTAAAGCTAAAAAATAAGGATGTTTATAATCTGTGTATTTTTAATACTGAGCAAAGTATTTTGTGCATGCCTTTTTGTACCATTTATCAATATTATATCTGTAGTTAAAACTGCATATATTTTTGTATATACCCTTATCAAAATAATTTTAAGGATGGACTTGCCATTTAAGCCATTGTCCTTAAATGTGATAAGATTGGGTTTGTTTGCTATAGAAATTTGAATATTGTTTTCTTAAAGGAATTCCACCTCACATAACTTACTGTTCATATGTTGCTTTTACAGATTAAAATGTTTGACAAACAATTGACCTTCAGAGACAAAATATTAATTGAAATTATTGTTTAGTATTTATGTATTTCTTTTCCTTGGAAATTCTTACATCCATAATACTTTCATATTAGCTGTAAATGCACTTTGACAGAGAACTAAAAAGGCAAATTATGTAATAGTTCTCCTTTAAGTGGCACTGTAGGAGGGAATCCTTTTCATGCTAAGTGCTAAAACACTAAATTAACAGCAATAGTATTTTAAATGGAGGATAGCAGTAATATTACACAATCATATCGAAGTGATAAATATATTTGAGATTTGCTGGAAGGAAGGTCTAATAGAAGTTTATAAGTAGTCTGACTTTAATTTTGATTTCAGATGATAGAACAATGTTTATCGTATTTTGAGACACAATCCTCCTCCTAGAGATCATGGGTGCTTGCAGCGTTTGGATGGTGCTGCCTATACTAATGCATTTATAAGGATAAAAAGGGCTGTGCAAGCCCTGGAGCGGTGTGAACAACTGGAGACCTGCCTATAGTTCATACCCTGGCACACGGAGAAGTTGCTTCTGGTGATTCACTAAGAAGTTTGCTCAAAGCTAGATGCCAGCAGTCCCCTGGGCGATAGGCTTTTTCTGAGTGAAGTGACAAAATGTGTAGAATTGGCTGCTTGTGTTGGGTCTTTAAATCTTCCATGTGCTGCCTCTGGAAGAGCACGACGGTTTTCCCAAACTTACTTTGTATGTTTAAATCGTGCGAAAGAATTGGTGTAGCTGGATAAGGGATGTGATCCCAGTGTAGAGGCTTAATTAGAGGGGCTTTTTTTAAGACAGTGCATTGTGTTATATATTATACTCTATTAAATAGTGTTAGTCTAACAAGCTCTGCAGGCAGCAGCCAGAGGACTGTTTGGATGCAGCAGAGGCTGGTGACCATGTTAGAAGAAAGTGTGTCCAGGACACGTAGGTCATTTTTAACCCCTTTTGCACTGGAACTTTGATGATCAGGAAAGAAACGGATGTTTCTGTTTAGCCTGGGATTTTTGCTGTTGCGAGGTTTGGGGGGGATTACATTTTCATTCTGATCATACTTTTTATGCCTTTCCCATCCCAGACACAGTTGGAAATGTGGGACACTTTTGTCTCAGGAAGGCACTCACCCATGTTCTATTAATATGGATGATTTCACGTTGTTCCATGTTCTTGCTCAGGCCTGGCATTTCCTAGTATGCATCACCCCTGCCAGCATCACCGTCTTTTTTGCATTTCTTCTTCTTGTGTCCTTCAGCATGACTTGAATGGCAATTTTACTTTTTTTTTTTGGAGGGGAGTAGACATTTGTATGTCCAGTTACCTGGGTAGTCTGCACACACGTAGTTGCTTATTCTCTTTCCTGCAACGTGGTCCATCTAAACAAACATTTTTGCATTTCCTGGCACTACGTGGCTTTCCTCAATGAAGCTTTCTGTCAACAGTAAGGTGCCCTTGGACTACTTTTGTGCACACTAGTGCACACATCTAACAGGTTAGGTACCATGAAAACAAGTTATATATGATGGTTCAACCTTATGAATTGCATTCTCCTCTATGCCCTTTCTCCCTGGGTTATCCCATTGTTGGTATCCAGATTGTACACTGTCTTTCCCAGAGGAGTTCATATACTCACCTGAAGTCATCTTCTCCTATGAATTATTTTAAATGAATCCTCTTTAGGTGCATTCCAAGCAGATCATGCACACAACATCAAAAAGCTCGTAGGCCCACCTGGCTTTTCTGCCTTTTGAAGGGAGAATTTTTGCATGTTCTCCCGTGCTCAGAGCTAGCTCTCCAAGCTAGCTGAAGTGCTTCCCTGCTGCCTTAGACCTAGGGCAGTTTGAATGAGGTGTGAAACGGGGAAGCTGCAGCTCAGCTTGCTGGCCCTGGCGCCCGCCTCCCTGCTTGGATCTGGGATCAAGGGACCAAGAACTTGCCCTGGAATGTGAGGAAGAGCCCTGTTGGTGGGGGTGTGCGTACCTGGGTTGCCGAGCCAGCTGGAGGAGCAAGCAGAATTCCCAGGAAGAGATACATAGGAAGACATTTTAGTTTCCCTAAACTGGATTTTTTTTCAGTGATTTGTCACTCTCAGACTCCTGACTTATACAGTGGACTTCTTACTAAATTAATTTGGAAGTCAGGCTAATTCGAAGAACTAATTTCAATTCCTACCCATTTATGAAGTGCTTGGGGGTTGAGCGCGATTCTGATTTCCTCTCTGAGTGAGGGCTCTTGTGTACATTCACAAAATCAGCACAGCTATGTCCTGTTATTTGTAATGAAATACTTTATTTATAATGTCTCCAACTGCCATTGGCTCCTACCCATCCTTGCTGATCTTTCTGGAATGGTGACATATATGAAAGGTTGAATCTTAATTTTGTTTTAATAGGTAAGCTTTCCAATAGGTATTCCTTCATAGGGATGTATGAAATGTTAACTTTCAAGGCATAATCGGACTTTACCTGTACACTTGGTCAAATTTTGCCCTGAAGAGCTTTCAGTGGTGCTAAGAGTGAGCACTGCAGAATGAAAACCAGCCCCCAACATATAGGGAGTTTTTAAAATGAGATCATCATACAATTTAAAAAAAAATCTGGTCTTGCAACTTGCATCTGTGGACAAATCTAGACAAGTTTTAATTGAACACTTTAGAAGAGCAAATGCTTTGTCTAAATGTTGACTGTATGAAATTTCTGACAGGGTTATACTAAGATTTCTGAGTACTCAAAAACATGTTTTAAACATATGACTATAAATTCTTATATAATAATTACCAGCTGTACTTTCCAGCTGGTAATTTGAGTGAAGGTAGTTTAAGTTACGTAGATGAAATAAAATAAACATTCTTGTTATAAATTTTATTGTGTGATCTAGAGAAGTGAACGGGCTGAGAAATGCTCTGGAGTTTTAGTGGCACTGTTATACATAAACAAATACAATAAAAGGATTGTATATTTGGAATACATCAAAAGCAAAGAGTGAATTAGAAATATCTTAATAACACAGAGATCATTTGTTTACACGAATTTTTTTCTTGTCTACGTAGGTACAGCTTTTCCATTTTTTTTTGTATGTTTAAACATAATTACCAAAAGTCCCATTTAATTTAGAGTGTTTTTAAGATAATGATACATTATTGAACATACAGTAGCCAAAACCTTTAAAATAATAATAAAAAAAAACCCACAAAACACACAAAAGCTACCTATGGTGTGTGGAAAGGTGATTGCTTTACCTGGTGCTAATTGAGTTAAAACTGTATCTTATTGTCCACAGATTTAATTAAATGGCATTTTAACGCAAGTTTTGAATTTTATAATGAAATTGTATCATTTTTCCTTCAAAATATTATTTTGCAATTGCTAATTTTCCTGTGGCCAAAAAAGTAGTGTATATATTCTTTTTACTATCATGAAAATCCTATAAAACTCATTTGACAATTTCAAAACCATGAAATTGACAAATTTGGTGTTTGAATTTAGATTCACACAAGCTGCCGAAGTAAACAAGGGTTCCTAAAATATATGTATTTTGTCACTTTTTTATTATTTTCTGACTAGTGCATAAATTGGTGCTATTATTTCATCGAGTCATCCTTTTCTTCATTCTTCCAATAATGATGCTGAAATTGAGTTAATCACCCTTACTGATGGTACTGATTTACAGTACGTGAAAAATGAATTAGAAGCAATCCGATTTATCAAAGTGTTCAGTAATGTAAACTGCACTTTCTAAATTACAAACAGCAATTAAATTACAGCTTCTGAACACATAACATTCTTGCTAGACCTACTGGCAAAATACAAACAGAATAGAAATGGTAAATCACCTTGAAGAATGGGACCCAAAGCATCAGTATTTTGATATCTGAAACAGTGCTGTTAAAAAGAAGTGAGGCCTAGATACAGTTTCAGTTGTCCTGCTATACTTGCATCCTGCAAAAAAGAAACAAAATAAATATATGAGGTGTTGTTTTCATTTTAAGTCTTTGCCAGCCACTTTTAAAGATGGTTAAAAATCAGTGCTGCTCCTTGCAGCAGGAAGGAGTTTGGCTAGTGCATGTTGGCGGGATGAGGTTGGAGCACGTTGGCCAAAAAGCCTGGGGTGAATTTCATGGGGAGGAGGAAGCACTTGCAAGGAAGTGACAGCTGGGATCTTTCGATTTGCTCTCTCACATTATCTGTTGCTATTAACATGAAAAAGTAATGGATGCTTTACACGTTATGTGACACTCAGAGATTTTAATAATTATCATGCAACTTAAGTAACACTTACTTTTCTCTTTCTTATTGCAGTCAGCAACTGTCTCTGATGGAGGTAAGCTGAAGCTTGTTTTTACTTGTATAATCTAAAAAACATCAAAGTTTGCACATTAAGCAATGTAATCCGTGGTAACTAAGGTGGTATTTTACAAGATGTCTGACCTAAATGGTGCAGAACTTTGAGACTCCTGTGGGAATTGTGCCAAAACAAATGCTGCAAGGTTACGTTCACATACTTTCCCTGCTTTATTTGCATAAACATTTTTCGGCAGATCTATATGTGCACATTTTTGCTATGACTAGGATTCTTCATTTGTAATATCAAAAAGGCAGAGGTAGCAGTCTTTGATATAACTGGATCACAGATAAAATCTTTTTCTCCATTTTGTTGTCTTTTATGACCTCCTTTTGCTTTTGAAGAGAGATTATCCAGCTCATAAGCTGTAAGCTGTATTGGTGTATTTGTTGAGGTTGAAACTTCCTTAGTGTGGCACATTTTGAGGAAGGGGTAAGTAACCTGGTAACTGTAAAATCCCAGCATGGAAGTTCTGCGGGTCAGGAGCACCTCTAGAGTGAACTCCTCCGTGTGTCACCTGTGTTTGTTTGTTTGGATTTTAGCGTGGCCTTAGTGCTTTACAGCACTCTCTGCTAAACATCCTGAGGTGATTTCTCAGAACCTTTGAAGTTAATTGAAACAGTAATAGTGTGCTTCCTTAATGGAAAAAAGCAATTAAGTGTAATTTAGGCATACAAGAAATGTCTTGCTTTGCAGGAGTTGCTTCATTGGATCCTGAAAAATAACTCACTTTCACACGTTTTATTACTTTTAGTACTCCTTGTAAGAAACATTAAGAAAAGAGTTTTATTAAATAACAAGGGGACAAAATATGTACTATGTATACAAAATATGTATCTAATTACTAAAATATTTTAGATGATGGAGGGTTTTTTAATACTAAATGGAAATGTAAATGCAAAAGCAGCAAGACCTTCACAATATTCCATCATGCCCTATTTTCTGACTCCTTGTAAAATTAAAAATACAGTAGAGAGACATAGTAGTGTTTTGGGCTTATTGACAGAGTTACTTGCTGCAGCCTGCCTGACTTCATCAGGTATTTTCCTTCTCTACTGCCGTCCTGGTCTTCTGCCATAACAGTACTTGTCCACATGAGAAGATTGACATTATAATGTACCTCTTTCCTACAAAGTGACAAAAGAATGAAACAGAAGATCAGTGTATCTATTCTACTCTCTGTTTCTAAAGTATAGGATATGTTTTCATGGCAAAAATAGGTATTTTTCCCCAGGTGTTACTTGTTTGATGTAAAAAAAAAAAAAAAAAAAAAAAGAGGAAGGCAAAGCACATACAACCTTTCATTTTTACATATAGTGGAATTAAATTTCATCTGCTAAAGCAAAAAAGTTAAGATTGATCGTTTTTCAGCTAAAAGTAGAATGTGCCTGTGTGTTTCCAGCTCTGCTTCCTTGCTAATTTAAATTAATGCCTTCTGTGGCCCATCCAAACTTGGAAATTCCTGAAATAGGCCTCCTCTTTTGTCATATTCAAGCTTTTTATGCTTCCAATGGATTGTTTGTTAAGATCAGAATAATATTCAGCACTTTGAATATAACTGCTGTAGTTCAGTTCCATGGGTGACTGTAATTTTACAGTTGATAACATAGCATTTTGTGAAGTAATGAAACCTAAGAGCTGTGTAGGTTGCAGAGGTGAAAGAAAATACAGTAATTTCTACATGTTTTTGATGGGTTGCATGACCTTTTTTCAGCTGTTGCTGAAGATTTTACACGGACCCTTCTCTTCGTTATTAAATGCTACTTAAAGTATAAGGGGGAGGGAATAATTTACGTTAAAAGCAATATTCAAATAAGATTGAATAAGTACCTCTAAGTACCCAGAAAAGCAGATTGGAAAAATAAGAACCAGAGAGAATGTAACCAGGAAAAATGAATTGAAATAAAATGCTAACTCATTTCATATAGAGCTGCATTGAGTAAAAAGGTCTGATTCATGTCTAAATTACATTTTCAGGCTTTTGCTTTTATTGAAAATGTCACAGCACTGAAAATTTTCCAATCTCCTCTAATTTCAGTAATTCATTAATAGAGCCACAGATTTACACATTGCAGGGCATGTTTAGATTAGTGAGATTTGGACCAGTGTAATGATTAATACAGCAGTACAAACTTCTCTTTCCAGGCTAATAATACATATGTATACATAGTATAAATACTGTTATTAAGATTTAGTCTCAGGAGGAGAGTTTGTCTGTAAAAAGCAATAATTACGTGCTCACATACATCCTTGCAATGTAATAGGAGGCACAATAGCTTTCTGGACATTTCTTTTTCCCTCAGGTCAATGAAACCTCATGACATATGGATTTTATTATGTTCGAGCCAGGCATTGAAGACTGTTTACTCCTTGTTGCATTTATTTTAGATAAACCCTGAGCTTGTGCAAGCCTAGCTAGGAAGTTCTCATTAGCTAAACTTGTGCACTTTGGGCTATTTCAAAATAAGTAACATGTGAAGATGTAGGCACTTGAATTCGTGTTATTTCCAGTGATGCTGGCCAGCCACAACTCTTAAGAAATAGGAATAATTGATTTGTTTAATGAATTGCAATCAGAAAACAAATAGTAAAACTGTTTAGATGCAAGGCCACTGCTACAGCTCTAATAGTTCTGGCACCTACGGTCTACAAAAGGCACAAATAATTCTATGTTGCTACAACTACCCCTAACTAATAGATTTCTCTTGCTGTCCATCTTGGAAACTCTACATTTCTACTTAGTGTAGGGATCCTGCAAGGCACCCAGGATGCCTTGAGCACAGTGCTGGCCAGATCATCTTGGAGATGAAACAGTTAAATTGTCACTAGTCGCCAGCTCGGGTCTTGCTTTCACCCTCAGCACTGATACCTGGGTGGAGCTTTACAGGAGGAAACCCACAGGGTCAATGGCCATTGAATAAATGAGCCTCATCCCTCATCTGGACAGGCAGGAGGGAGCTCTGAGCTACGCACAGTCTCTTAAGTCAGTTTTTACCTGCTGTTCCCACCAGAGCCAGTTCCACGAAGATGAAGTCTATTATTTCCATATACATAGGATAGCAGATAGTATATGGGTCGTCTTCTTACAAAGCACTTAGTATCTGATGACTTTTTTTGTTTTTAGTATTCATCACCAAGAAAGAATTTTCATAAGGGAAAATGTTCTTAAAGATTTTTTCTTTTAAAGGAATCTGACATTCAGAATAATAAATAATGTAGAAGCATATTTTAAAGAGTAACTAGAGAAGACAGAATAAAAAATCCCCAATGATCTCCAAAACAAAACAGAACACCCTTGTTTACACTAAGTACAGACAGATTATTTCCTCTAACAGGCATATGGCTTATTTTTTAGTTATATGTTGGCAGTGAGTGCCTGCTGTAGCCGTGTTCCACGGTAACATAAATAATTCAAGCTCCTTTAGAAGCAGTGGCAAAAGGTCTTTTCTTTAAATTATTTATGTACCTTTTTATAATGCGTTGTGTTAAGTATACTCTTGGTTTCCTCTGCTGGAAGCCACGAGGGTGAGGAATCGATTTGTTCCGAAGGGTGTAAAAGGCTGCTCGGAATTGCGGGGGACGACGCGTTCGCGTCCCCTCTCCGCAGCGTTACGGAGGAGCCATGTCCCGGCCGGGAGGGCTGATGTGCACCCCATGGGGCCCGGGAGGCTGCAGCTGAGCTTGGAATGGAGGCAGAAGGATGGCTCTCGGTGAACACCTTGAAGTATTTGATTAGATGGCACCGCAGCGGTTCTTATCAGCTTTATCCAGGTAATGTCCGGCTGTAGGGATGAAGGGGAATATCTTAATTATATGAATGTCGGCATGCTCATGGTTGCAAGGGATTTGGGAGGCTGCTCACCGTAAAAAAGAGGTACAAAAAGGTTGGAAAGTGTATGTAGATTTTGTGAAGAGATGTTTACAAGAAGTATGCTTCATTGTATTTGGACTTACTGCCTTAAATGATTTAAATGAAAGCTTTCAAAGCCGTTTTATCTCGAATGCTTTCAAGCTTTTAGTTGATTAGATGTGTACATTTTCTTACAGAATGATTTTTTTTTAAATAAATCCCCAAAATACAAAATATGAAACAAAAGGTGTAAGGTCTTATTTGTGGGGGGTTCTAGGAAGCATTCGGTGTCAGGTTTGTGGTTGAATAAGGTAGTCAAATGAAATTGCAGGTGTTCGCATCGCAAATGGCAGCCTTCTCTCCAGGCCTGGTGGGTCAGGAACAGAACAGAAATATGAGAGGTGCCTGGGGTCCCGAATGCCCCGGGAAGGAGCCTCCTATTGCCTACAGGCAGCTCAGGATCCAGTGCTTCCATACCAAGGAAGGAGGAAGAAAGGCATTAGGAAGGTCTGTTTACAACCCTCGGATGTCTTCTAGGCACCCGTGTCGGGGCTTTCACAGGACATAACCCTACTTTTAAGCACACAGAGAAGGAGGCTGCTCTGTGCAGGATGGGAGAGGGAGAAATCTGGGTTCTCAGCTTTTCTCACCCTGGAAGAGCTGGAGGTTTCATTTCCCAGCAGGGTGACTATGAGATGAAATCCGTGAATCGCTTGGAAGGTTGCTCGGTTCCTCCTTTCCTTTCCGTGGTCGACTCTACGCACTGGGAACGCGAGAGCTGAGGCAGGAAACCTGACCTGGAGCTGGAAGCATTCCTGTGCAGGGGCCGTGCAGCAGGAGTCCTGTGCTCCTGCACATGTTTATATTCTTCATTTAAGTGTGATTTGGATAAACTGTACTAGTGATGTAATTTGTTTTTTAACTCCACCTGATCTTTCTTTCTCCTGGACTCTAAGTTACGCACTGATACACCTGCACTGTGCTGTAATGGCTTTAACTGGCTTTACTGTTCCTATATGTAGCAGCAGAAAATCAAATAACTAAACCTTTTTTGGGAAAGAATTTTGTTAATATAAACCCCTGCAGGAATCTCTATACATCTTTAAAGAAAACTACATTCTTGTTTCAGTGGAGAAGAAAGTAGCCTCTGAGTTAATTATGAATTCAGTTGGTCCTTTCTGAAATAAGGTAGCTAAATTCAGTTAGCTGAAGAGGTAGCTAAGTGCAGTTCAGCAGAACAGAGCAAGTTTGTTGTGGATAAATAAGCCCTTAAAGCTGCTTTAAGAGCAGCCCCACTCTGGAGAGCCCACAGGTTGCAGTTCCTCCCCAGCCCAGGGCATGATGACTTGTGGAGTTGAGCAATTCACGTGGCTACAGCTCCCTAATTTCCCCAGATTGTCCTAGTAGACATTAGCAGTTGGGTACGTGGGATAAGTTGACCTTTCTGTTTTGAAGGATCTAGGAAATACTCATCTGAACTTCTCCATTGCAGAAGTTCAGTGGGGACTGATCTCTCTAGCAGTGAGGCAGGGTTTAGTAACTTCTAAAATTGCTGGTATATAACATATAAAGACATATTGAGTGGGTGTCTGTTCACAGCCTGGACTGTAGAATAAGATGTATCTGCAGAGTTAACGATAAATACTTCAGGTAATAAATTAAGATAATAATTCACATCAGATTCGTATCAGCTTCTTTCACAGTAGTTTCACTGTGATGACAGGTATTCTCTAATGGAGATAAGGATTGACTTGCTCCTGTTCTTTGGTATGTGTCTTACAGGAAAAAGTGAATAAATACTTCATAGAAAAAAAATCTGCAATTATTTGCTGACTTTTCTTAATTTAGATTTGATCCATAAGTCCATAAGAGGAGTAAAAATATTCTTCATAAATATTATCCTTGTATAAAATAAAATAAGAAATAGTAACTTTTGACTTCTCCTTTCCATTTTTCTCTCCTTCAATCTTATTCAGTGTCTTTGTTGTATTTTGTTTTAAAATAGTTTTGCTTACAGAAACTGTAGTTAGCTTTTACATCTTCGTAGATATTTCTAAGCTTAGACTGCATTTAGCTTAAAAATGAAGTTTCATAAGAATTGTTTTCTTTAAATTTTCTTGTCTTGACATCTTTATAACTATCTTTATAACTTCTAGCTATCTCTATAACTATCTTTGAATGTCCTTTTTTCCAAAGTTCATACTTTCTGGGAACAATATTTTGTAGCATAAAACATAAGAATGCAAAGTCATTTTGGATATATAATGAAAAAGCATGCTTTGAGAGATCTTACAAAATAATAATTCTGATGAAATTGCTTCTTGCTTCCATTAATGCAGGTGATTAACTGAGGAAAATAAACAATAACAAAAATATTCCTGAGTAGGCTATTTCTTATTGAATTCCATGTTTTCAATCAGTTTGCCTTTGTATTTGCTGTATATTTGTTTTTGTGCTTGGTGTAGGATTACTGAAGATATCACCTATTTATCTGAGGATTTGGATTTCTTGTATTACTACTCTTATTTCAAAGAATTCAATGACTACCTTGTTCATAAAACCACTTCAGCGCAGTATCATCCAGTTTGGAAGGGACCTCAGGACATCTTTAGTTCATCCATCTGCTCAAAGCACAGTCAGAGGTCAGACCAGGTGGCTCAGGGCTTTATTCAGTTGTGTCTGCACGATTAATTATACCGCAGATGACATCTGTGAAGTATTACTGCAAGCTGCGAGTATTACTCTGCTGACTTTGCATTTGCATAAACTGAGAGATGGTGAGAGAAGTAATTTGTAAAAGGGCATGCAACAAATAAATGACAAAGTTACAAATAGGACCATGTTGCATTAATTTAAAATAATCTTTTCATGTTAGAAGTCTTCTCCTTCACCTTTCCACTCCTGTGAACAATTGGTCAATCTTTAATAATTTTTATGTATACTCTATTTACTGATTTATGATAAAGATGATCTTGAATTAATGATAAATGCTTCATATTAGTACAGTCATGCTGTTACATGTGGATATATTTTCCTAAATTCTCTAAAGATTTTCCAAATGCAAAATTTTGATGTTTTTCAACATCAAAAGTATCTGGTCATTCCTCAGCTTCATCCTGAGAAAAGGCAGAGGGTGAGTGTAGTTTGACACTGAGTTTTTCAGCTAGTTTTGCTTGCCAGGTGTTACCAAAATCTGTCGGCAACCTGCAATTCTTGTTCTCTGTTATTCCTTATAGCTGTAACATTGTGTTACAGTTTTTTCATATGAGGGGGTAATGGGACTGTCATCTCAACATTATTTTTGTTATGAATCCATAGTAGTTGTATTCTCTCACTTGGAGTATCTACGTTATTTCCCGTGCTCACTTTGAAATCAATTCTTTCTCTCTTGGCTCAGATTCTTCAGGAAAATACTGTATTTAGATATGATTATTATTCTACTCAAGCAGGTTGTAACTTCTTCTGTAGTCTCCTCAGAATTTTACAATATCACCAGTGTCAAGAAGACCCCCAAAGTAATCCAGCAAGAATAGGCTGGAAGAAGGCTCCTTAAAGGCAGGCCCCTTAGAGGACTAAATTCTGCTAAGCTGTTCTCACAAAGTCTGGGAGAACGTTGGCATCACCAGGTCATTGCAGTCTCTTGGCCCTAGCCTGGGCCAGAGTCCTAGATCTCTGTGAGAAATTCTGCTAATCAGTTCAGGGACTATGGTTTGATGGGTCTCTTATTAACATAGGTTTTTGCCCACTCTTTGGTGAAAGCTGAACTGTTAAAGATCCCCTTTCTTTGGATAATCCTCTAGAGGACTGCAGTTTATGGGGACAAGAATGTAAGAAGCAAATATTATGCAGAATCCTTTTTTTTTTTATATAGAGCAAGAAAAAAAAATCTCTTTTTGCCTTCCCCTTTTGTTTCTGCCAGGGATTTGTTGTTAAGACACTAGTATATTTTTCTTTGCAGTGGAATGGAAGAACATTTTATGGTAAGGGACCTTGTGGAGCCTGCACTACTGTGAACTTGGCATATTATATATGGAAAAAATTGCTGTAGAAAGAAGAGTAAAAGAGAATAACATTATATTTTATTTTAACAGAGTTGAACAGCACTGATTTGAAAGACTGCATCAGTGAGAATAGCCTTAGTAGCAATGCTAGTCTTCCCAGTGTGCAGAGCTGTCGACGACTTCGTGAGAGAAGAGTTGCAAGCTGGGCTGTTTCGTTTGAGCGTCTTCTTCAGGATCCTATTGGCATTAAATATTTTTCTGTAAGTTTTGAGGGACAGTGAAAAGCCTTTCGAGATATCAGATACAGGTGCAAGAATTTTTCCATTTTCTTTCTTTTCTTGACACTATCCTTAAGGATAGGAGATCACTGTTACGCAGTTGTTACCTGAACATTTTTCCAAATTTAACAATTGAAAGAAAAACTTGGGATGTTGAAATTTATTCTGTGTCCAGGAGAGATTAAACAGTCTCTACCTGACTTTACCTGCAACCTGGACATCATAATGCCTTGTAGTCTGGCATGAAGGTTGGTGAGTCATGGTGCCTAAATTAAATGCCTTTCAACCAACATGTTACTGTGCCTTCCCTTGGGAGTCACAGAAAGTCCACAGACTGAGAAGGGTCTCACCTATAACCAGCCAAAAGAAATTGCTGTGTAAATATCTGCGAGCAGTCAAGCACCTTTGGAGCATGAACATTTAATTCAAGATTGTGTAATAAGCATCTTGGTCCATTTGGGATACAGAATGCACAGGCATCTCCTGCAGATAGATTTGTCACAGAGCAGGAATTCCTCTCTTAGAGGAAGAGGTTTTGCATATTTTGCAAATACTCCTATTTTGCATAATAGTGTGTTGATTAGAGCAGTAATCCTGCAAGTAGGAGACCTGATTTCAGATCCCTCCTGATGTGCCTCGTAGCAACTTCTCCTGCTTCCCAGCAGTATATAGCAACTAATAAGCTACATAATGTTCCAACTGGGGCACTATCTATTCTTCCTGATGAAGCTGAATTGTTCAACCAGCTGTGCTAAAATTGTGGGGCCAGAAAAAGAAAAAAAAAAAAGAGAGAGAGAGAGATTGACTAGATTTGCAGTGAATACACAGAGCTGGGAAGTAGGCAATTGCATTCTGGTTCCTGCTCACAAACTTATTTCTCTATAAATTTTTGATTATGTGTAAAATGCAAAAATGTGTCCTAACTACTGGATCCTACTCTAGATGGTCTTTTTATGCTTTCTGTGTCTCAGATGAAGCATCTCCAAAGCTTTTAGGTGAATTGGGAGGTAGCTAGTGGATTTAGGGTCCCTGTATTGTACTCTCCAGTTGCTTTCTGACAGTTGTACTCCCTAAATTCCAATCTTAAAAATTCTAAGTATCTCTGAAGATTTGTCTTAAACTGCTTTCTGAGGCTGCTGTTGTGTGCTAAGGAAGCTTGAGTGATATCAGTGAGACACCTGAGTGAAAGTTGTGGCTTGTGAGATAGTTGAAAATAATACTCTCAGTTAAACACTGATATCTAAATTTATAAAGCATAAATAAGCATTCCAGTTCCTGAGTTATGGGCTGATTTTTGAGAGAACCATATTATTTTTTAAATATTTTTTTTAAAAAACACACAAAATGGTTTAAAGAAACATATGCAGACAGAATATTGGATTATGCAGATTTGAAACAAGGACAATTTCTGTTTGTATAATTTTCCAAGTCAATTAGTTCCTAGTCATTATTAGTACCTTTGGATGCTTCTACAATATAGAAGTCCTGATTATAGTGTGTGGTACTGGTTGATTTAATTTTTTTTTCTCCTCAAGAAAATATATTTCAGTTACAAATTATTGTTACAAATTGTTATTAAAATCTTATTTGTTGGAGTATGTGCTAGGGCACTTGACCAATGCACAGGGAAATTATTTGATCATAACTTGATTTGTTATTCTATATTCTTTATGTTTAAAAGGAAATGAAGAAAAGTGCAAGTACGAGTTGGAAATGAACAGAATTTTGCTTTTTTAAAAAGATAAGACTCTGAAGCTGAAGCTGAGATACTTTCATTATGCAGACTTTAATATTTACATCAACCACTACAAGTATCTTGAATAAAACTGCAAGTAATTTGTTTTCTTTATGCATGTATTTATTTACTTATTTTTCCTCTAGGAATTTCTGCGGAAGGAATTTAGTGAAGAAAATATTTTATTTTGGCAGGCCTGTGAATATTTTAACCATGTACCAGCACACGATAAAAAAGAGGTAAGTCAATATTATATTTTGAAACATTACATTGCTTGCTAAAAACTGATGCTTTGAAATTATTGGAATTATTGATACTTGATCTTAGGACTGTGATTTCACTAAAACAGGGTAGGAGCATTAGCCTGAGTTGTTTTATCCTCCGGGAGTGCCCTGCCAATGTTAAAATGTTGGCTGTAATTGTACTTTGGTGAAGGGCAGAGGTAGCTTGATTTTTGTACAGGATTTTTAAACCAGGTCAGGTTTACAGAGTGGAAATGGTTTCAGTTTTCTAACAACTGTTTGCTCTTTTCTGTGCCATCCTTTTTTTTCCTTCTTCTTCATTCTGTCTTCAAACTGTGAGTTTTCTGAAACCCTCTTAAGGTCTCTGAGTTTGGGTTGGTGCAACTTCTTTGTTATTTCCAGAGTGTAGGTGTTTCAAAACAAACTAAAAATAGAGCGTGTTTTTAACAGTAAACACATTTACATTCTTCTAACTTCTGGAAATTGAAGTTGAGAGAATTTATATAAATAGTAATTGTTATCTGTAAAGTTTAAAATCAATAATATCTACTCTGCTTCGTAAGGCAGAGCATTCGATGATTTAATTGCTAGCCATAATTGCAGTAAGCACTGCAATTTGAGATGTGTCCATGAGAGAGATCTAGAGAGAGCTGCAGAGGAAGACAGTTAGGCAAGAGACCTATTCTTATTCGAGATCTTAAAAACAAAGATCCTTCTTTATTTATTATTATCAAATGAAAAATTCTTATATATTAAGGAAATACGAAAATATTTAAGAAAATTTTAATAGAATATATCCATATAAAGATAGTTGTATAAACTATGCATGTGAAGTTGCATATAAATTAATATGGAAAAAATTCTTTTCTGTAGCTTTCTTACAGAGCTCGGGAGATCTTCAGTAAGTTTTTGTGCAGCAAAGCCACAACACCAGTCAATATCGATAGCCAGGCGCAGCTGGCAGATGATATTCTCAATTCTCCACATCCAGATATGTTCAAGGAACAGCAACTTCAGGTAACCATGGCAAATATAACTGCTGTAAACTTGTCTTTTATCTTTCCCTTTGAAGTACTTTGAATTTCTTTGAAATAGTCAAGTATAAAAGTATTTTCATTTGCTGTTTTACTTGTTACTTGCAAGAAGAAATTGGAGACATAAATGTTCTATAGATTCTTTTTGCAGTATAGAAACAGGCTGTGCAGTGGAATGCCACTTGACACTTTTTCTATACATTTGCATGTGTGTATAAAATTGTCATAAAATAAAAAATAATTTGAAAACACAGTTATTGAAATGAAGGGTAGATGCAAGTAAGCTTGTTCTTTAGTATCCATGTTTAGTCCATGTGATGCAACATTATCAGTGTGGTATTTGTATACAGACATTTATACTTTATTGGACAACTCCGTACACAAATAGTGGCTGATTTTTGGTTAAAGCGGTTTGTAAAATAGCCCTGTCATGTTGAAGGAAGCATTAAAGCCCTTATGCTTCAACAGTCCAGTAACACTCTTTGTGTCCTTTAGGAAAACTAGAGGAAAATATTGCAGGGATAACTACCTAACAGAGCATGGATAACAACCTTCTCAATTTTTGATGTTAGATTGTATCTGGAGTTGATTCTGAAAAGCTTTATTTTTGCATCCTGAAACTGTATTAAATTTAAGACATTGGCATTAGCTGTGCTATAAAATAGTCTATTATATTTTTTGGCCACTAATTGAATTTCAGGTGGTCAGTGACAAATACTTCAAGTTTTTCCTCTTTCAGAGACCGTTAGAATTTTCTATTTTTTATGTACGTGTCGTTGTTTCATGGCGTTTCCTGTCTCAGCCTGCTTTAGCTGGCAGAGGCCTATAGATAGCTGAAACCTGGCAGCCATAGTCTTATCTTTTTGTACTCACTTTAAGGGCTCCTCTGACTTTGTGCTGAGTTATGTCATAACCAGCTGGGTGATGGACACTAGGTTTTTAAAAAAATTCTTTGCTGGTAGAGAATTTATCATATCCAAAGGAGAGGCAATCCCAGTGTTTTTCAGGTCATATGTAACTGGTTTAATCACTAGACAAGACATAAAGGTAAAAGAAAACATTGTCTTAAAACAAGAAATAAACAGTGTAATGAAGCAGAGAAATTGTGATGTAATGTCATATATGAGATTGCTTAGCAGTTAAGATGGAACATTTTGCTTTTGGTTTTATTTAAGACTGGCTAATTTAGTTTCAGAAGTTTGCTCCAAGCCTGGTATTGAGCTGCTTCCTTACTGTGTTGTTACCTCATGGACTCACTTTAACCTCATGGATTCTCCCTCTCTGGTCTTACCTGCATCAATAATTAACCTTGCATATTCTCTGTCATTGTATAGTAATGTATATAACGATTGCATCACGTTCCCGAGTTGTGGAGCATAAACATTTTTTTCTTGTTCACAGCTACCTTGAAACACCCTTGTATAATTTTGCAAATCTGAAGTTAAACATAGTACTGATGTAAAAAACCCATTAAACATCCTTAAAATGGATAGTTTGCTACATGCTTTGTTTAGAAGGTGTGAAGATGCATAAACACAATAAAAGATGGATATGATGATGGTGTTGCCAAGACTACAGAGCATCTCCTCTCTTTTGCCCTTTGCACTGTGAAAAACATGTAGCATTCTTCTAAATCTGTGTTAAAGCACAGATATTGGCATTCTGCTAAATCTGTCCTGCTGCTTTTTAATTGGTGCAATGTATTCAGTATATCTAAACTAAATCATGCCTAATGCTATTTCCAGGTTAATGTTCTAAGTTTTATAGAAGTTGGCTTCTGCAAAATACTGCTTTTTCTCTTGATGTGTTGTTTAAGCTTATGTAACAATTATTTTTGAATTTTAATTTCAGATTTTTAACCTGATGAAGTTTGATAGCTATACACGCTTTCTCAAATCCCCCCTTTACCAAGAATGCATCCTAGCTGAAGTAGAAGGTCGTCCTCTTCCTGATCCTCAGCGTGTTCCCAGCAGCCCCACGTCTAAACACAGCATCAGTTCAGAGAAGTCCAATATCTCTACACCAAAAAAGGTTGTCTTTGATGTCTGTAAACTATATTCTTAATGATTGTTTCTCAAATTCTTTAGTGGATCATTGCTAATGTATAAAAAACAGTATTTCAGTATTCTTGTACATCCCTCTAGCTGACTGTATCCCTCTAGCTGATTCTACCAACTGCATATATTTTGCCTGTACTACAAATATTGGTCAAGGAAGTAAGCATGGCAAAATAATGTTTATTTCCATTGTAGTAAAGTCATATCTTCTTTTAAAGGAAATTCAAACCCTCCATAAAATGAGCAACCTCTCTTTTCTCTCCCATTCCAACTGATTTGAGTCAAAAAGTTACTGGGATTTGGATGAGAGGAAGCAAGTTCAACAGAAGAAAAAAAATACAGTGAACATCCTCAAAGGATGTTGGAAGCAGTATTTTGGTAGTGTCCTTTTAAGATACAACTGATCTTTTCATTAAACTTTCAAAAAATACCCTTGGCATTTTGAAGTGTGGGGAAGGCTGTGACATTAGGATAAAGATTAAGATTGTACCCTTTACCTTGACTGATTAACAAATGCTTGGCTATGAAGGGAATTATTTTAAGCTTTTTTTTACAAGAAGAGTAATTTTTGTTTGAGGACTTCATTGTTTCATAATGTCCAATCCACATCATGTGTCAAGTGTAGGATATATACATGAAAAATATAAAGGAAGTTGTGCATTTCAAAAATAAGACAAATGGCTTTCCCAGAATCTCTTGCATCTTTGATCTTCTAGCAGTAACCCGTGGAGAATTCTTGCATGTTTACATGAGCTCTCCATGGTCTGTTTCAGCTCCCATGCTGTACTGCTCTACTCTGTCTACGTATTTCTTGGGGTGTCCACTGTTTGGGTGAATGGGGATAATGAAGACTGCCAACCTCGTGATTATCTGATCATTGCACTCTTATTTTAGTATAGGTTTTTATTTTTAGATGATATACATACAACTGCAATTTGATCAGTGATTTAATTGTGTTTTGTGACAGTTGAGTGGTAAATCAAAGTCAGGAAGATCCTTAAATGAAGAGTCAGGAGAGGAGGATACTGAGAAGAAAAAACGGGGAACATTTTTCTCGTGGTCGAGAAGTAAGAGTTTGGGAAAATCACAGAAGAGAAAAGAAAATGGTGATTATCCAAATGGTGAGTTTTCAAGTTCTACTTCTTTGCACGATTGTTTCTGGAATAGACGTGACTAATGTCATCTTGTTTAGTTTGCTTCTCAGCATCTCCTTAGATGTCACAGAGGGAAGCTGTTAAGCAGAAGCCCGTAGCCTGGCTCTGAATGCTGGCTAGTATCTCTTTTAAGGAAGTGGGTGTGAAAAGAAATAGATAAATATCTGAGAATGCTTAAACTTGATTTTACTGACTTCAAGAGACTTCCCTGCTTTATTGCAACTGTAGCTACAGCTATTTTTAAATTTCTCCATGCGCATGATCCTATTATTCTTCTTGATTGGAACTACATAAGTACATTGACTGTCCAACAAACTATTCTTATTTCATGCTTTCCTGATTAAAATGAAGAAAGAAGAATTAGATTTGTGGAAAGAAAAAAGTGCAATCTACTGTTTTGTTACTTACTCTTTTGAAAAGTTTGAAGAGTTCCCTAGAGAGAGCACCAGCACATGGCCTCTAGAGGAAGAGGCACAAGTTTCAGATAGTTCATTCTATCAAGTTGCACTAGTAAAGGAATCCCACCGAAGCACCAAATTTAGACCATATGGTTTCTGTTGGTTTTTTTTTCTTGTCTATTTTCTGTGGATTTCTGTGACCTTTCATTTTTCTATGTTGAGTAAAGGCCCAGTCCCATAAGATTTTTTTATGAATTGTTTAAGTGTTTTCAGTATGCTTATATGCAAGAAAAAAAAGGGGGGGGGCATTTGCTAAAATTATAAATCTAAACTTCTGAAAGGGGATAGTGAAGGGAATAGGGAATAGCAGAATAGGTAAAATATCTTTTAAAATTCTTAAAGATTTTTAAATGTTTGTATGTATTTTAAAAATTATTTTCAAATAATTTTGTGTTTCTGCTCTCCAAAAAAATAAGTGGGGGTTGTTTGAGACCTACATGTTCAAGAAATATTCCACCCAAAATTGTTTCATTTTTCTATTATTTCATTTTTTTAGTGCACAGTATGAATTACAGAATCACAGATTGGTTGAGGTTGGAAGGGACCTCTAGAGATCACCTAGTCCAACCCCCCTGCTCCAGCAGGGACACCTAGAGCACGTGGCACAGGGTGGCATCCAGGCGGGTTTGGAAGATCTCCAGGGAAGGAGACTCCACAACCTCTCTGGGCAGCCTGTTCCAGGGCTCTGTCACCCCCACAGGAAAGAAGTTCTTCCTCATATGGAGGTGGAACTGCCTGTGTGTTAATTTACACCCATTATCCCTTGTCCTGTCACTGGCCACCACCAAGAAGAGCTTGGTTCCATCAAAATTTGGAAGTTTTGGAGTTTTCTTCTTTAATTAAAAAAAATGTTGTTTTCTTTCTGACCAAAGGAGTTAAGGTTTTGAAAGAGCTTTCTCTATTATAACAAATAACAAAATGAAGAATGAATAATGATCACCAATTCTTTCCATGAACAGATTCCATTCAACCCAATGGATTATCCTACAGACGGGAATCACAAGGCTCCATGTCATCAACTGCTAGTCTTGACTTGGTAATGTCCAGTTCTTAATAATGAAGAAGTAGGAGAGCAGCTAAAACAGTGATTTACTATTTTCTAAGAAGTCTGAAGTTTAAAACAGTAGAATTTTGTTTAAAATAGTACTTTGAGAAAGTTTTTTTAAATGATACATTTAGAGGGTATGATGCAATATTAAACATTTTTAAAATATGGAAATGCAACAGAGTTTGTATTCATATATTGGTTCTTAATTTGTTCCTTCATGAGAAAGGTGTCCTTTCCAACCTGTCTGCTGTCAATGCTAACTTCAAGCAACAGTAAACTCCCAGAATAAAAGTTTGCCTTCCTAAGGGAGCTACCTGCATCTCTTTACAACAAATGACGCTCTCCTGCTACTACAGCTTTGAGAGCCTCTTCTGAAAAGCTGCATGTTATAGCTTTCCCCACTAAGCTTGTAAATATTATTGAAATAGTGCTTCTTGGTTTAATTTGGTTTTTACAGATTCTAAATGCTTATGCCTATTCCTGCCATTCCCATTGTGTTGACTTTTTTTTTCTTTCCCTGTCAAGTCTGAAGCCTCTAGATTACCTGCATTTGTACCAGAGAAAGAGAAATCCCCAAAATATTGCTCTGTAAACCTCCCAGATGGCTCATCCAGCAAAATGGTTGTTAAATCTGGATTTTCTATCAAAGAGATGCTATCTGGACTCTGCGAGAAACATGGCATTAACATAGCTGCAGTGGATCTTTTTTTAATTGGGGGTGACAAGGTACTAAATATTCCTGTGCTGTTTTTCATATTTCTTTTTTTTTGTTTGTTTGTTTTCTTTTGTTCTTATTAAAGACTTTTCAGGGTTATTTTATTACTAAGGAATTCTGATCTCTTGAGAGTGAAGTTTGTCTCCTGGTTCTGCTTATAGCTTTGCACTGGCAACTGTGTGTTACAACTAGTAGTCAGGACCAGACAGGGCAGCCACATTACAAAAATGGGAGATAAGATTACAACAAGAATTTACCTCAGAACAATAGATTGATGTAGGTATCTAGTCAACGTGGTTTGTCCAGGGGGAGGGATAATGCATACTTGATGAAAACTATCAAAACAGGAAAATGATAGCATGTGTTAGGTAGTACTTCAAAAGAAGTAAATAAATGTAATGATGCTCAATTGTTCAAAGCTAAAACAAGATGATTTCATGCTAGAATTAAGTTGTGTATTTTAATATAGAGGCAAGTTATCAGAAGCTTACCTTGATAGGAGGTGGCGGGTCTCATTCCAACAGAAGTAGCTGTGGTTCAGAGAGAAGTGTGAATGTGAAGCAGGTTGATTCTTTTACACTTGTGGTGATGAACACTCTAGACAATTGCAGTGACAAAGGTCAATGAGTGTGCAATGTACCTACTCTTTTAAGTCTTTTAACAATTATTAATTGCCATATTTTCTAAAGCGTTATTCTGTGTGACCCTTCAGTTTGAAGGGTCAAGACTTAGTTTAAAATGTTAAGTTCCAGAATAGCTGCTGGCTGCAGTGGCTGTTGACGTTTGCTCTTTGTCTCACAGAGTTCTGCTGCGTTAGAACTACCCAGGGAGAAGGAGACCTTAAGCATGATCCTTATTGTAAATTACTACCTACTAGAATGCATACAACTTATATTCATAATTTTATTTCATTCCTAGTTATCTGGAAAGCTTTTTTTTTTTTAATCATGCAGCTCTTCTTTGCTGTATATTTTAAATCTGTTTGTTCTCTGTTCTTCTGTTTGTACCACGGGATCTTTAGCCACTTGTATTGCACCAAGACAGCAGCATCCTGGAGTCTCGGGACCTACGCTTAGAAAAACGCACTTTATTTAGGTAAGAGTCTTGTGGTTAACTCTCAGGGATTTTCTTAAGTATAAGCACATGTCTAGACTACAATAGTCTAGACTACAATAAAGTTTTAATCAGAGATAGGGATTTAGCATGGGGATTTTCTGAGTCCACATAGGTGCATCCTGCCTAATTTCAGGCACAAGGGTCCCTTAGATTCTGAGCTAGCTACGAGATGCTCTCTCTGTAACTGATAGTAAGATTAGGGCATTTCTAACAGATTCACATCAGGACAACCAGACTAAGAATCAGTGGGAGAAATGTGAGACCGGGGAGCATTTCGAATGAAATATAGTAGTGCCTAGTGATTTTTTCAGTGAGAAAAAAGAAAACACTGTGGATTGCAAGGGAATCCACAAGGGAAATTTAGGTGCTAGTTGAATATTTAAATATTTTTATGGTCTACCCGTCTTAACTGTTCAAGCAGGTGCAATTGTGAATAAGCCTAGAGAACAGATCCGGAGGCCCAGAGGAAGCCTTCATGCCAAAATACCCATGCCACCTAGATTGAAGCAGTATAAGAAAGGGATGGAAATTCGACTGTGGCTCTGTTAGTCTCATCGTAAACATGCCAAGAAAAATGTAGCCTTTATGGTTAAATAGATTGTTCTCATTCTATTACCTCTAATGTTGTGCCTGACTGGTACATTTCAGTAAGTCTAGTTATATAAATATAACTTAAAATGATGGATTTATAGCACTCAATGTCAAATAAGTCAAAATATTTATTTCCATTATTAAAATAATACACATTTAATTATTTAAATGTGTATTATACACATTTTTCTTTTATTCAAAATTCCTAGAACATTTTAAATATTTCTAAACTCTGAAAACCCCACTAACGTGAGGAAAATGTTGAAATAATTTTAGGAAAAAGTTGTAAGGTAGAATATGTGTGATCATGTAAATCATTTCATACTGTTCGATTTGAATAATTTAATTACATTATTGGCTGCATTTTTGAAGGGAATAAAACTTTGTCAGCATTCTTCATTTTAGCTTTATATTACTTTTATATTAGAAGTAAGGCTAGTTTCTGTCTAAAGATAGTTTAAATTTATGAATATGATATAGTGCATCCAGTTTATAAACAGAAATTAAACAACCTTTATTAAGGTATGTGTTCAGTTGCCAAATTAAAGAAAAAAAACTTTGATTAGGCTGCACCTTATGTTACTTGTGTGTTAATTAAAATTTAGAAATGTTCTACATTATTTCTTTCTGTTAGTTAGTTTTAATGTTTCTACGATATTTCTATGAACACACCAAATTGCTAAAAAACCATAAATATTTGGCAAATTTTCTGTCCTAATACAAATACAATGTGGTAATACTCAGTTGTGTGAATATCTGTTACTTCTGTGTCAACTGGCAATTAATTATCCAAGCTGATTGTTTCTATTTAGTAGGTGTTGCTTGCTAAAATATGAAAGACAAAGTTTCAACATTTTTTTTTCGAAGGGAAAAATCAGTGAGACTAAAGATCTTGTATTTAAGTAATTTGTGTGAGAGAAAAGAAGGGGTTTGTGTTGTTATTATGACTGACAGAATCACCAATAATTCCACTGTATTTGTTCCTTTGTTAAAAAAAAAAAGAAAAGAAAAAAAAAGATTACTGTGAAAGCCCATCTCAAATAATTGAATTACAAATTGTAGGTCTGTTGTGTGATAGTGAGAAGAAATATTTTTCTTGCCTCTGTGGCTATAGAACAGGCTTGAAATGCCTGCAAGTATTACTGGAATATAGGGGAGCAATCTCATTGAAAATGTGAAAGTGCTAGAGAGTGGATTCAGCAGGTCTAAAGTGCAATATATTAGGTTGGCTCTCTACTTCACTTAGCACTAGAGGATGAGACAGTCGAGGCTTTATTTGTATTGAAAATTTTTGCATCTTCAGGGTAGGATGGATTTGTGTTAGTCAAGTAGTAGTATATGCAAGGTCAAAAGCTTTTACTTCATTTGGCTGTATATTGCATTTATATATTTTGTACATGTTATTTATTGTAATAAGTTATACTTACTGTGACAACTGATATGTTCCAGGCTGGATCTTGTTCCAATCAATCGATCAGTCGGTTTGAAGGCTAAACCCACAAAACCAGTAACAGAGGTTTTAAGGCCTGTGGTTGCAAAGTATGGCTTAAATCTTAATGAGCTTGTGGCAAGACTAGTAAGTATCTTTTGATGTAATTCAATCTGTAATATTTCTTGTCTGGAGAAGAACATATGATAGTCTTAAAATATTCCTCTTTGTAATTAGGCATTAAAATGTTTATATAGGACTATGTGCTGTGATGGAAATAGTCATAACCATTTCACTTAACAGTAGCTACTCTAAGGCTTTATTCTGCATCTGCTTTATCTTCTGCTTCAGAATAAATCTATCATCATAAAGAATGCGGCCTGGACGTAAATTGTTCCAGGGCCAAACATCTCCATTTTTTAGCCAGGGAAATTTGATTGAGATTAGTTAAAATTTTCCCATTATCCCAAGAATCATGAAATTTGCATCAAGCCTCTTTGCAGATGATTTCTGTAAAAGCAGACTGACTCCACTTGCTCACTACTAATTTTCTAGCATTTTTTCTTCCTGAAATATCACGTAATGGGAAATGGTTTTTGTGGTGTTTCTAGGATGTTTACTGTTTTAGCTGCACCAATCAACATTTTTTCAAATGCCTGAAAAACATATTGGTATGTAATACATAATTGGTATATAATTTCACTTAGTAAATAGAAAACTAGCAAACTGGTACATGGATACTTCAGAATGCAGAGTAACCTCCAAACTCCTCTAAAGTGAGTGATTTGCTAAAGACATGCAATAATAGTCTTAGACTATGTATGCATGCTTGCAAACTGATTTTGCCTGCTTGTGCCTTCTTTTCCCCTAAATACCGTTCTTCTCACATGAATGGTTTACATTCATGGCAATTGGCAATTTTACACACTCGTGGAATATGCATCTTTAGAAAGGTGGAAGAAGGATTCACTGGGGCTACACCAAATGTAAAAAATACTTTGCTAATTTTCTGTGAAAAAAGTCAGACTATGCATAAAGTTGCTCTGAAAACAACTCTTTCTCTATTGCATACAAACTGTGATCCGACTTTAGAATGGTGAGCAGGAACCACTTGATCTTGGTGTCCCTATATCTAATCTGGACGGTCAGCGGGTTGTTCTAGATGAAAAAGAGCCAACAAAGGGTAGAGGTAAGTTGACAGAAAAACTTTTATTTCTGATGTCAAAGCAGTTTCATAAAGCCTGAGTGATTAATTTCCTCTGTGGGTGCAAAAGTGATGTTAGGTTTGGATATGTCACTTCTACCCTGTATTTCTAAAATAAAATGGAGTACAGATTCTAAAGATTAAAGTCTAACTTCACCTATCAGTAACATGTACTTTATTGTTGTTTTAATAATTTTGTGCATATTATATTAATCTAACAACTTGATACTGTAAAAATTAATAACTTGAATATTCTTCTTGCATTCAAGCTTAGATTCCCATACACATCTAGAGACATAGTGCTTAATGATAACAATAGGAATAAAATGCCAAATAACTTCTGTGAATTTGGCAATTAATTCATTAAAGACATTCTGCATGCATAGGACAGATGCAGTCTGGGCAGCAACTATATATATGCTACTGTGATAAACTCCTTCCTTAACAAGAAAGTAGCAGAGCCCACATCTCCATTTGGTAAGCTATGATTTCTATAAATAACACCAAAAAGGGTATAATTTGTGATTTCTCAGGACAAAAGTATTTGTAAAATAGAAGTGAAACTAAAGTTGATTCATTTCAGATCAACTTCTCAGCAGCTAGAAGACAAGCTTTTGTCACAATTAACATGTGCTAGATTAATGTAAGCAGCCTTGGGAGTAAAGGTTCACTTTCACTAGGAGCTATTTTTATAGATACAGAACAGCCAGTTTTAAAAATGAAATTAGATCTGGTAAAATTAAATTGGCTTAGAGCAGAAATTCTCTTTGAGCAGAGGAGAATTATTGAGGAGAATCAGATTTGTCATTTTTCCAGGAAGCAGAACCAATTGTCATTTTGAATGAGACATCAATCTAAATACTCTCCCAGATAATTAGTTTAAGGACTACAAGTGAAATTGTAATCATATGTGCTATTCCCAAAGCTATTCCCAAAGCCTAAATCAGAGAGGACTGTTGTAGTGCTGGGTTGATTCTTCAGCAGCAGTGAAAAAGGGGCAGGGTTATGTGTTTAAGGCTGTGTCTTAGGTCTGTTTGTAGCCAGATGTCAATTGAAAGAGCCGTTACCAGTGGGCAGTGAGAATCTGGAATGAGGATATGTCCAGGAAACAAATGATGCACGAAACAGGAGATTCTGAGTGACCTTTCAGTGGCCTTTTCTGCTTGGGGAAAATAAACAAACAAAAAAAAACAACCTTTTTTTTTCTCTCATTTAAGCTGGGTATTTTGTATTTGGGAATTACAGACTGTACTACTAGCTGAGGTTTTAAGGATCATTTGACCTAATCAATTCAGAAAAATTTAAGACTTTAACTTTATAAGCATTTCCAGTATTAGGAAAATTTGAAGGTGAATGGGAGGTTGTGCTGACTTTTGGTTGAAAAGTTTGTGATCACTGTTTATTTTCCAGAAACACACTTGAGGAATATTATAGCAAAAATAAAATCTGTTTTGTGTTTCATATTTTTATAAGACTTTAAATATTTGGCAAATTACAGATGTATTGTTATAGAAGCTATGTTTATGTTCAGTGTTTACAGATAAACAAAAAGGTGCATCAGTAAAACAGAGTGCAACTGTAACTACTTCCTCAAGAAATCAAGTATCTACTGTAAGTGTTCTGCAATGATTTTTGTCTCTTAGATCATCTTTTATTTTCTACTGGAATCCTACACTAAAAGCTGCATTCATCCATGATTTTGAACCTGTCAAATTATGTGACTAGATTGAGCATAGTTAGAATTCATCCGTTATTTTTCCACTATCATCAGTCTTTTTCTGTGAGAACTTTATCTTCATGATGAATCGGACAGCTCTTTCACTGTTTTATATTAATTAATTCTTGTCTCTTTGCTTCATCTTTATTGAAAATGATTGAATTACTCTGAAATTCAAGGGCATTTCTGTATTTTTTTTCAGAGTAAACTATTATATTTGCATATGCATTTCTGGAGAGTATTGTGGCAAATTTTTTAGCAGTAATTAAAACATTTGCTGTGGTGTTGCTGGAAAAATGCTTTTCAAAATAACTTCTATTCACTTAGATATGTACAAATGATAGAGCCTAAATGTAAGCAGTACCTTAACTTTCCTTCTAATACAGGGAGAGGGAAGAACTCTAGGAAAGTCTAATTCTATCAAAATGAAAGGCGAAAATGGAAAAAATGCTAGGGATGTCCGGCTGTCAAAGAGAGAAGACTCTATTGCAAAGATTGGGAAAAAAAAATGTCAGAAAATTAATTTGGATGAAGCAGAGGGTATGTGAACTTTTTAGTTTATGTAATAATGTAAATATTATAGAAAAAAATAATAGTTCTATTTCTGTGTAGCAAAAGATACCATGTATCTATACTGCATTGTGAATTCATAGTCATGATCCTTACATTTTTGTTTGCTATTATGTTTGAATTGTAAAGTGTTCGAAGCTGAAGGTGGAATTGTAACAACACCTAAAAGCTAGATCCTAGCATTCGTTAAGTTCCTAGAGATACACACAGGTGCCTAGTGGAATTTTCAAATGTGGAAGTTACCTGACTCCTGGTGAAACAAAAAGGAACTAATTAATTAAATTTGAATATCCTATTTGATACCCTTTGCAGTTTTACAAGCCATGTAAAAACTTGCCTTTCTCTTTGCCTTCAAAAGCCCCTCATAGGGGTAGGACTCTGTAGTTGCCCGAAAGGCACTTGGACCAGCCTTGTAAGTCCTAACTTAGGTGAGAGCTTTTGAAAACACTTTGCTCAAGTGTTTAATAGCCGGATTAGTCTAATGGAGTGACTGTGGAGGAGATCTGATGGGCAGGAGCGAGGTTGGTTTACATTCAGTAATTGATCTGGAAAGGCACTTAGAAGTAGAAATGGGCAAAGAGAATAATGAGCCCTAGAGAATTAACTGAATCAATTGCTTATCTTGTTAGCTCCTCCATTTTGCCCAGTAGACAACACAGGGGACTTATCTTACACACAGATGTAAAATTTCCCCCGATGTTACTAAATATGCATATCCAAAGTCTGGTTATGCATGGTTATACAGCATTTTTATTTTTATCTGTGGGTAAGGGTCTACTGACTGCAATGAAAAAAAATGCTCTAATTAAAACCTTGAATACAAAATAGATGTTTGTTAACATATAAATGTTATTACAATATATTAGTGTATTTTATATTTTTTTTCTGTTGCTTACTCTTTTGTTGACTTGTTTTCTATATTTTAATATTTTCATTTTTCTTCCTAGGGCTGAGTAAATCATTAACATAAATTGAAAACTTCAGAATTCGAGGCTTTCACATTTTATTTTGAATTTTGTGAAATTTGTCCAAGTTTGGAAAATACTTATAAAATGTTGTAGATTGTTTTTTTAAAAAAATGTTCTATGAAGTTTGAAATTTCAGAAAGGAAAGTTTTTGTATGACACATTTCAGAATGTTGCATGTTTTAATATGCATACTGCCATTTTGCAAAACTTTGGCAATAAGAAGCACTTTGAAGCTTCCATCTTGGCACATTCAGATTTTATGGCATTTGACAAAGCATGCTAAAAATCATTTTCACAAATATGTTGCAGAGCCTGCCAAATATGGTTATTTATGGTTATAAATAAGGTCATACAGTACAAGTGTAAGTGTATGACTTTATGTTATGCTCAGTTAAAATGGATGCTAATATCCAGAACTTCTTACATTTTTGTAATGGCTTTTGCTTCAAACAGTGTTTATAAACTGGGTTGAACGTGTTGATTTTGATTCATCTGTTGGAGATAACCTCTTAAACACCTTCAGTATTCCATAGTCTCAGTGCTCCTTTCTTGAAAAATGAGGACATGCAGAGACCTTATATTATGAGATAGATTTTTTTTTTCTATATTTAGATGATTGGTACCAAAGAATTTGTTTATTTTTCCAATGCTTCTTTTATGAGGAGTGGTATAATTCTTGGCTTATAACTGAAAAGTTTCTTGTTGCCAAGTTTTGAGGCTTTCTTGACAGAGTGATAAATTATTAAAAGTATTATTTATATATAGAAACATATTAAACCATTGCGCATCACTAAGGACATGATCAGAAAAGCACTTCTAATTCTGTTAAAAACTGCATAAAAAGCCTGCCCCATCACTCTTAGAAATGGCTCCTTTGGTGGCTACTGACAATCTGTGTGCTATGGATTCATTGCAGAGTAAACTAAAATGGGGTTTCTTAAATAAGCATCTGATCATGCCCTGGGATGATTAAATCTTGGAATAAAGCTACACTATGAATTGAATTTAAAACCGTGATAGAATATTATTCAACTGAGAGAACATCAATATAACAAGGAAGTTTTCAGCATTCTGAATCTATGAACTTGCAGATGGCATGGCTATTTTTGAGTTAAGATGAGTAAAACCCACCCAGAATATAAAAAAGTGCACGCATTGCCAGTGAGAGCAGAGCCTTGCTTTGTGTAAAGAATTAAAAAAGCCTGTGTTTGTTAAGATTTATTAAATGCATAAAACAGGAAATAAAAATAGAAGATTTGTTCAAGGCTCAGTGAATTGCAGCTGCTCTAAACTGCAAAACTCCTCTTACAATAGCAATCCTGATGGTCTTAATTATAGTGATGCTAGTGAACACTGCTGCAATTGAAAAAGTTCCTAATTAACATGGGATCTTATTTCAAGGCAGCATTGAAAGAATTGAAGATCTTCATGGAAAATAAATGTGCTGAAAATTTACGTTTTAATGGCATTGCACTTTCTGACAAAAACTTGTCAATTTTGGGTTTTTCCCCAATAGAATTTTTTGAACTCATATCCAAAGCTCAAAGTAACAGAGCAGATGACCAACGTGGACTGCTAAGGAAAGAAGACCTTATTCTGCCTGACTTTCTTCGTCTACCACCCACTGCGCCAGAACCATCCTCATCTACTCCAGCAGGCCCTAAAGGCCTCAGCAAGAGAGTTTCAAAAAGTGATGGCAAAGAGGGATGTACATCACCAAGTGGAAAACTGGAGTCTGTACAGAACTATAGCGAAAACTCAGTTAAGAAAATAGGTTACTCGGAAAATAAACATAAATCTGCTTTGACAGCAGTCAGCAGTCAGAAGACTTACAGTGTTCCTTTTAATACCGCGTTGTCTCCAATACCACACGCCCAGGAAAGCAGCACGACTGTGTGGAAAAGGCAGTCGAGGGAGCTGCAGGCCGAGGCCATCCAGACCGTGGACGATGAGAACGTGGCAGACCTGACTCTGGTGGCCGAGGGAGACATCAGCAGCCCCAACAGCACCTTGCTGCCCCCGCCGCCGGGCGGCACCGACCGCACCGAGGCCACCTGTCCGCCCCCAACTCCTCTTGCAGGGGATCAGGAAAAATCTGGATGTCAAAGATCCAATGCAGGTATTTCTAGATTTTAATAGTCTTTCCTTCTGCGTGAAACTCCTTTTCTCTGGCACTGTTAGTCACTATTGGGCACCCATTGAAACAAAAAAGAAAGCGCGCTCTGCACCTTACTTTTTCTTATATTAAAAAAACGAGAGAATTTTCATTGCCTTAGTCTATGTTAACAATAATATTTCTGGTTGCCTTTAAAAATGTACTTGTAGTTGGATTTGGCACATGGCCAAAAATGGACCCATGTCGACAAACCTTTAAAATACATCCATATGTTGTAATTATGTCGTTCTTTACCCTACGAGTACAGAACAGGATATCAGCGTTTTGAGCTGCATAACACTGGTTCATTCCAGATTTTCCGATCCATTTGTCATAATGAGATACATGATTAGGGCTTGGAAGTTGAAGTGCTTTAGCAGGAACACTCATTATGTGTTGAGAATTGCAGCACTGTTTATGATTAAAATTTGAGATGGCTAAACCTTAATTTAAATAAAAAAACCCCTATTTCTCTAATAAATTAGATATTTGTGACTAAAAATAAAAATGCTAGTTTTTTTAACCCATACTTTACTACCCAGATTAGTAGATTGCATTTATCACACTTTTGCCAAGAATATTCACAGGTGAAATAGCTTTTTCTATCAGATCATTTTAAAGAAAGTCTGTAAATTTGTTCAGAGTGTAAGTTTTGCAGTCTAGCAATATCACAGAGCAATATTAGCCCACGAGTGAAGTATGGAATTTCTTTATAAGCGTGGACTTGTAATAAGAGTTGCCATTACCAGAAACAGGGATGTGAAGAGGATGGGTGTTGTGACATTGACATTTTACAGTCATTGTACTGTACATTTTAATGTAAAATATAAGAAGAGGTATCTATGTGCTACATTTATTTTTGATGTTTCACACACATATGGTGCCATAATTTGTATGATCACATTTCTTTGTGATGTGGGAATATGCATTTTAATTATTTATCTTTTTACACAGAGTATTTGATACTGTTCTTTATCTGTATGGCTGATGATTTGTAAATACTTCTTTGATTGTTGGATGCTTATAAATGGCAATGCAAATTATTTCATCCTCTTGGTATTTTAAACACAAATTCCTTTAGTAGTAGTATTTGAGCAATGTTCTATAAACGCTACCACTTTAATTTCTGAAACTGAATATTGAACAGACTTGTAACCAGTGCCTACAAAGACAAAACCACAAAATGTACTTCAGGCCTATTGGTGTGTGTATGCATAGACTTGTGTTGGTGTCCTTTTGCTAATGTGACAAGTGTACAACATAGATATCAATTTGCATTTTTTTTCAGTGAGAACTGTTGAAAAAACCATTTGCACTTAAAAAACCTTCATGAATTTTCAGTATTTTAATGCATGCCATACATTCCTGTGTAACCACTGAACTGTAGCTTTCCTTTTTCTCACTTTCTACTTTTTACTTTGTAGAATTCTTTGTGTAGTTTTCACATGTATTTTGTATCTTTGTTCTCTCAGGAGTAATAAATTCTAGACCTAGTTATGCAAACCGGTTTTAAGCTTTGATTTTCTTCATTATTAAAAATATTAAAACGAAAACCTCTCAGTCCTGGGTCAAGAATTCTGATTAAAATTTGTTTTCTAATAACAAAGAGATTAATGAGTATGAACTAGCAATTACTGCGAGACAAAGCTGGCAAATTAATTATTTGATAATAATTTAAATATCAAAGGGCAAATGCTGTCTTGAGATGCTGATAGGTCACATGTGAAATTCACAGCGTTTACATGTGCACCAGAAGGCAGATAAGACAGGAGATTTCTTTCCAATGAGTCGTAACAGGAACTCCTGAAAGGAGAGTCTTTTCTGTCTTTGGGTTCTTGGGCTACACTTTATATTCATTACTCCTCTTCTTATTTTAAGCTAAAATATTTTTTCCCTGATCTTTAAGAAATGAGCTGGCGATCCCGGCTCCCTTGGTGCGGAGTAACCACTGTCACCAGCTCTTTATCTCGTAGGAAGCGGCGGGGTGGCGGGTGCTGGAGATTCAAGTGCTCTTTTTGTTCTTTGGGTCGGTCCTCCATAACCACACGGTCAAACCTCATTTTTTTGCAACAGACACTAATACCCTACTGAAATAATCTGGATTTTTTTTAACAGAGTTTAATTTCGTGTACTCCAAGTCCTGGTGACTAGGTTTTATTTTTCTGCCATAGTCACCTATGAGAGACCTTTAAGTAATCATATTAAACTATTTTGCAAGGCTAAAATCTTAGTGTTTCTTAGTTTTGTGACAAACCAGATTTTATCTTTTTTGATGGAATAAAAATATTATTTTAAGTATGTAAAACACTTTCCTTCATTGCTACAACTCTGTTACATGCACTAACTCTTTTTGCACTGTTTTCACAGTATATTATTTTATAGGAACCACATTCTACCAATAAACAAACAAACAAAACAACCTCTGATTTTAATTTGGTTTTATGTGAAAGTGGGCTGAAATAAAATGTTTCTATTTTCCTGATTTCATGGAGCTTGCATGTAACGGCTATTCAAAATAATGCAAATAAGTATAACTAGGAATGTTGGCTGGGCACCATCTCCAGTCAATCATTTTTTAAAAAACCTAAGTTATTAATAACAGTTTCTTTTTTAAGTGCTTTAATGGTTCTCCATTCATAATCAATGGAAAATTGAAGTTTTTATTTAATTGGTTTATTAAATTAAAATGTAGGGGAAGCGACAGAAGTTAATGACTGCATAAATTGAAGTGGTCCGTGCTCTCGTTTTGCAATTATATAATATAATAGCAGCATAAGGAGCAAGGCCGGGTCTGCTTGCGCTGCGTGGTGCATTTCGGTGTGTCGGGAAGGGGCTGGGCGAGCGGCGCTGCAGCCCGCGCTGGGCAGCTCCGTTTGCTTGAGTATGAAGTAAAACAAATATATTGAGGCTTTGCTCATAGCGACAAGAGTATATTGTTTAATGAGCTTATTATTTAATAAGTTTGCAATAGAGTTGTTGCTTCTAACTGCGCTACTCATCCAGAGAAAATGTCATTCATTTTTGAATGAGCCTGCTGTTTCTGGCAAACATCTCTTGAAAATCAGGGATTTCCGGGATCAGAAGGCTAATTCTGAAATGCACTTGCTTCATATCTCTACCTATACTGCTGGTAGTACCTGTCTGTGGAAGAAGTTACTAATCAGTGCGTGGAGTAATTGGCTCAAAGTGAAGCATTCCTCTTCAAAAATGTTAAATTACTGATTTTTAACTTTTGGCTTTAATCTTTTTAAACTGTGTGGTTATCACATTGGTACTGTGGGTGTTGCACTCCGTAGTAATAAGTTTTTCCAGGTGTTTGGTATCTTCGTTTTTCAAACCAGTAGGCCCTTCTCAAGCGATGAATCAGGACAGAGGCCTTGAACTTGACTATTATATAAATTTTATATATATATATATGTAAATTAATATGTATAATAGAAAAATTTAAGAAGAGGAAGGTGTTATGATTAAAAGATGTAAAAATGTGCTAATTCCACCCTTCCTGGCTGCGTGCCGTTTTCTTGACGATAACTGGGTTCTGCATCGCCATCAAGAGCCACCCCTGGCGCTTACGATGCTTGGGCCCGAATGTGCTAATCCTTTTCATCGGAGAGCCCCGGTTACGCGTCGTGGAGATACCCATAAGCCAAGGAGAAGGAGGGATGGATGTTGGGAATATCCACTGGGGATGAGGAAGGCCCTGGAGGTAGTTGTTGGAGGCAGAGCTCCCTTGAACCAAACTGATGGGCCCCTTGGACAGAACTAGCAATTGCAGCGCGGCCTGGACGCAGGGTTTGAAAAATTGCCACCCCTCACACAGGCAAAACCCACATCTATTCAACAGCATCATTTGTATTTGAAAAGAACTTACTAATTCGTAGTGCCAAAGCAAACTGGTAGCCCAGATAAAGTGCATTTTAGAACTTCTAATTTAAAAAAAATAACATCAGGTTACCCTAAAACTGACTTTAGGAACCAATCCATTAATATGTTTCCCAACATATTACTCTCGGCAGTAATTAAAGCTAGTGTTACTAATGAGAAAGAAAGAAGTGAGGAATATGGGATGATGGAGCTGAGCACTGAGCATTTACAGACTATTGCAGATATGTTTTGCCACATCTATTATTTCAAAAGTATTCAGTTTTCACAAAAGAATTCACAAAATTATTTGTGTTTTACTGGTAGAGAAACAAGAAACTTTAAGCAAACTGCCTGGCGTTATTGATGACCATGCATCTCAGTCTGGCCCAGAACTCTGATTTTTCATTTGATTTGTGCCTGGCCTGGCCCTGACTCGTCGGTGCAGTCCCTGCAGCCGCTGCTCTCACCAGTGCCAGTTGTCCGGGCTCTGTTCTCGATCCCACACGTTGCCTGTGAGCAGCACGAGCTCCCGCAATGCTCAGTGTGTCTTTCCAAGTGCCAGTTTTGTGTTTGTTCTCCTACAAGGGAGAGCAAGTCCTGTCCACCTGAGATGCTCACCTTATCACTGCAAAGGTACTCCAGAAACTCCTGGGACAAAAGTGAGTGGAATAGCAAAGCATCTGTTGCTTCTTGGTAGAAAAATCCCTATCTGAGCTTGATGTGCTCGCTGTTTCAGAGTCTTACTCGAAGGCACCAAGCACGTTGTTCAGTTGGCATTAAATCATACAAGTGAAACACAACACATAAAATCAGTTTTCCTCTGAAAAGATTAAGCTTAGCTGTAGCTAGGAGTTCTTTTATTAAGTCCTTTTTCTCCTCAGGGTTGTATCTCTTCGGTTAAGAGGCAGAAGGAAGGATATTTTGGAAAAATATTTAACATGCAGGATTCTAAATCCTAGATGTTAAGTATCCTTTGCTTTTCCAAAGCACAAGTCACTTAATAACCAGTGTGACCAGTGTGTACCAATTCATAACAGTTTAGGACAGGGAGAAGTATACTTGCCAGAGTGAGACTACCAGATATTTTATATTTTAGGGAAAATTGTCAGGGATAGTGAAATGGTTTCCAGAGCATCACGGGGAACACCCACAGCAGAGGGGACCTCTTCAACTCCCTCAGCTCCTCTTTCAACTCCCTGTCTCCCAGCGTGTTACCATCTCAATCCAGGTCTGTTGTACTGAGCCAGAGATAACAGCAGGATCTGCCCGGAGCGCAGCACTGAAGAACACGCTTGAATCTAAGATGTTGGTGACTTGAAATGGCTGCTTGTTTTTGGTGGTACTAAATGGCAGTAAACTGTTCCTCTTGATTTCACACAAGTGGTAGATGAGCATTGGAAAACATTTCACGCAGGTTCTAGCCCGGCCTAACACAAGACATTAACCTGCAGCTTGTTCTCTTTAGCTGGAAATCTGGCTCTCTCCAACCTCGGTTGGGTGCGTGGCAGAGCTATCAGCAGAGAACCTGGCTACTTCCAATAAAACATGCATATAATAATGGTTTTGACAAAAATAATAGGATTTTAGCAGAACTAGAATACTATCTGATATAATGAATTCAATGAAATAGTGTTGGCAGAATTAAGGAGTAGAACTTAATCGTATGTCATATATAAAATCTACTCGGTATGGACTTTCCAGTACGCACAACTCTTCCCAGAGAAACTTAATTTTACAAAAAAAGTTAGAAATTGGTCATAAATGCAAACAGAATGTGTATTGATCGCTTAGTAGTAAAGCTGCTAAATTTTAGATCTGATCTAAATTATGCTTTACGAAGTGAATCCTAACTATAAATTGTACATATTGAAAAGAAATGAATCTAATAATTATGGCTTAGAAATAATATCACTATTTGCGCTACATCCATTACAAGATGGTGCGGATGGACCTACAAACTCAAGACATTTCCATTAGAGTTATGGTTATTTGACCCGATCATCTGCATAAGTAGTTAATTCCTTTTCTGAAATTTCTTTCTCTTTTCATTCTTTATTTTTTGTGTGCCTGGAGCTTGGTCAAATGCTGCCATGGTCTTAAACTACTTGGAAGCAAAGGTAGATATCTCGCTTAGACCTTACTGAGAGCTTTACTTTACAGAGTAGAAAAATTCTCTGGGTGCCCTTTGCCTTCCTGTGTAAAAACACCTTTCACAATCCCATTTTTAACATGAGAATGCATACGCAAGTAAGTCTCGTTATTACCCAAGTAATAGGTATCAGAAAAAAAGAGAAATATTGCCAAAGGAAAGCAGATCACCCCAAATCCTGTCTGACCATGACCTTTTAAAAACCGGCAGACCTATCCATACTGCCTCCTAAGTGTCCTTTAGCTGCGAGTCTGTTAAGAGAGCAGTTCTGCAGATTGAAGACTGAATCAGACACATCTTATCTTTAACATGATTCAGGATTTAACTGGAAAATACTATCAGGATCAGATGCACGAGGAAATTCCCCTAGAGAGTGTGCCGGGCTTAGCAGACGTGTTGGAGGTACCGGTAGACATGGTTACGTTATTCCAGTCTGGGAATTATTCTGTGCAACTGCTGCTGTGAGAACAGGCTTTCTTCCTCTTCAGAAGTCAGGAACTTGGACACACTAGATCCAGGAAAATGTATTAGCATTCTTGACATGCTTTATGCAAGGCAAAGCAATCTGCAGAGAAATCCATGAACCTTTTCATCCCTTTAGTACAAGAATAAGAAATAAAGATAAATTTTATCTCTGGAAGCTCTCGATAGTTTAAATAGTGCCATGCACAGCTAAATCTGCTCAGGCCTTTGCTATTTAACAGGCAAATATACAGAGCAGACCAGTGCACACTTCTTGTAGGCATCAGTTAGGCCTCTGGTGCAAAGTTCCATTGAGAACATGTGGAGCTTGAGCCTATTTTAAAACTTTAGGGATACACTTTTATACAAGCCGCTTGTAGGCGCCTCTCAGTTTTTGTGCTTCCTTTCTAAATGTTTTGGATTGAAAAAAAAAAAAAGAAAGAAGGAAAAAGCAAAAACAGCATGTTGCATCACTCTTCCAGCATAGTAGTGCTGCTCCTGAATCCACCTTCCTGTGTGACATTGATGAGATGGGATTTTTTTCCTCTCCAGGAAAAGAGAAATCATCTGCATCTACTTATACTTTAGTAATTCCACATTCTTTAGGACCAGTATTTCAGCTAAAGCCTTCTAGGTTCTTGTCCTGCCTCTGGTAGTAATTCATGAGGTGCTTTGGAGGGACTGCATCAGCAGCAAAAACTGCTCATAGTGTGAGTTGTTCCTACCCTAGTCCTCTTGCGGCCTGTGAAGTCTGGGGACCTCTGCTCTGCCTTCGCTTAGTTTGTATGAGGCTGCCTGAAAGCCCCATTGCTCCACGTGGGGAGATGATTACACCATCGTCCCAAAACTCCAGCGTCACTTCTTATAGGCAGTTATAGAAAGACTTAGTACCTAAATACACAGAATAACGCTTACAACTTCCACTGTGTTCCTCAGCAGGAGTTTATAGGGATTTGGGGCGGTCAAAGCCCGTTAATGGGGACTGGCTTTTGTGGAAACTGTTCCGGCTGAGCTCAAGTCAAAATGACACTATCTTACTCCACCAGGCAAGTTCTTTATGTTACTTTAGGCAGAAGGATATGTTCTTGTAATATGATTACTAGAAGACTCGTGCTCTGTCAGCAAACTATTTGTTGTAATTTGTCCTTAATACAGCTTTACAGAAAAGAGCATCTCTTTTGAGCCAGCACAAAAGAAGACTCAGGGATGTTTCTCAAAGGACCCTGAATGGTGGATTGAAATGATCAGGGGAATCATTCAGTGCATTCATATAGAATAAAAATGCTAGGATAGAGGAATAACATTTTACACTACATCAGTTAAAATTATGCTAATGTTCTGTTTGCAGCATTAAGATATAAGCGTGAAGGATAATATAGCCACATTAGAGGTTAGTTGCTGTCTGGTGGGTTGGCTTCGTGCTGGGCTAACGGGAATGAGAAAATTTTCCACCTTCTCTCAGCAATTATCTGAGGTTCCACCTAGTTGCTTTGGGCATAGGCAAGGCAAGTTTTGCTCGTGTGGAATAGACAGATTTTTAATGCGAGGCTGCACTACAGCCCAGTGGTATTGCATCCCTTAAAATACTGACTTCATGACATTAATAAAAAAATTAGCCTTGAACAAGCCCCAGAGTGATTTGAATGAAACAGATGACATTTGCTTTTCTATTCCTTTTCAAATTCCATTCTAGGCATTTCCCTCCTTCTCCATATCAAAAATTTCTTGATTATGATGCTAATATTTTGTCAATTATTTTTCTTAAACATGCCAAAAATGTGCAATTTAACCACCCGAGGTTCACGGGTTTGTGCTGCTAAATGTGCTAGGCAGCCAGTTATGTGTACTGTGGCAAAAAGCTGAAAATAACCATAGGTAAGCTATGTTATATAAAATGGTATCTTTTAATAGCATAGCTGATAGAGATGGAAAGAAAAGATTACATTTGAAATGGAAATCCTATCTCAGTCTACTCTTGGGCCTTGAAAGATCGCCAAGGCCTCTCCTCCGCGTCGCGGCCGTATTAACGAGTCCCAGAGGCTGGAGCATCCCCTCTAACATGAACCTGGCATTTTGCTGGAGCTCAGGGCCTCGCTCCAGGGTTAACCCCAATTATAGATAGGATTTTCCTGTTTTTACTGAAGAGAGAGTCATATTTTTTGTGTTAGGTAAGGCACGTTGGCAGGGTGGTTTTGATTTTTTTAAAAAATTTATTATTTTCCAGCCTTTGCAAATCTTTGAATATCAAATCCAATATCTCTATTCCAAGGTGCTTTTCACTGACACTGCAAATAACTGTGAAAGAGGCAGTTCTGGGAATGAGGAACACTGGGTGTACCAACAGTTTTGTATGATTAGTTCTGGAGAACAGACCCAAATCCTAACAAATTGTGATTTTAGAAATGCTAGACCGATGAGGGGCTTTAAAGTTAGAAATCACACATAACTCAGAATCAGCACTACGGTGGTTTTGAGTGTTTAGGTCTCTTCAACAAGCCAAGCTATTTCTATGTCCTGCCAACTCTGGTCCGTAGTTGCTAGACTGCAGTTCTCTACACAAGCTTCATATCCTCTTTTTGATTTGCTGGAAAAAAGGATTTGTCTCCTGGAAAAAGATTAATCTCTAGCTGAGTAAAAGTAAGGGCTCAGTGAGGATCAAGTAGTGGAGGCCAGTTCAAATCAAGGAACATCTCCCACTCTGTGCACTTCTCCTCCACGTGTGAGGCTGCCGGTGCGACATTGTTTTCGTTTGAGGGGTGTGCAAACTAATAATTATTTTTAATGGGTGTTTTATCTATGCCAAATAATGCTAAATTAAGAAAGATACAGGTTAAGATAACATGCTTCTTTATGATCCAGTGTTGGGTTAGTTGCTTGGTATATAAATAAGCGTCCTTGATGGGGCACAGGAATGTCCCAGCTGACTACACCTCAGAGGAGGTTGTAATAATGAAAAATGATGAAAACCAAAAGATATCTAACTTTTTCTTTCTTTTCTTTCTTAAAAATTCTTCTGTTAGGTGCAAACCTCAAAAAGAGAAGCGATTCACAAGAGGCTTCAGGAATCGCCTGTGAGCAGAGCCCTCACCAAGCGAAGACCAGCAGAAGCGTCAACGCTCCCGGCGCGCGTGAGAGGCCCCCCAGGGAGCTCCCTGTGAACAGGATCATCGACGTGGATGGAGTCCAGCTGGAAGACACTGGCACCCACTCCTGCAGTGACTCTGATGGGAACCTCAGCTTTGAAGGCTACATCTCAGAGCTGAGGTCTTGCCAAGGGAGGATGAGGACTGGAGTTTATAGGACATCGGACCTTCCGTCCCTGATCAGTGTCAAGAGTGAGAAAAATAAGGGCACGGAGAATCAGTATAAAGCTACTTTTGTTTAAGTCTGTTTTCAGTTAAGAGCTCTGGTGTTCTTGCCTGGTGTCAGCAGCAATGGGGATATGCCTTAGGAACATGTTTCTGCACGGTGGAAGCTGTTTTCAGTCCCCATTGCCTTCGATGAGCCTGCAGCCTGTTCCTGCAGGGCTTAGAAAGCGCAGAATGAAGCAAACAGTATTTCAGCAAAGGAGTCAGGATGTTTGTTTTTGTTGTCTTACTGTTTCTATGTCATTTTCCCTGCTATGATTCAATTGCGTAGTGCAATTAAAATTATCATGGTTTCCACCCCTATCCTTAGGTGTCTTCAATAAAGACAAAAATGTTTTACATTCTCCTATCCAAATTTTTATTCAGGATGAGTTCACTTTAATGTTCTAAGGGTTTTCTTGGTCTAAGAGATTCCCTTATGTTGGTAGACTTGTAAAATGGAAGTAAAATCAATTGCTGCTGCACAAAGATTAGGATAATTTTGTTAATATCTTCTTACCTTTCTGAGAACAGTTAAGAAGAGGCCTAGGTGGAATTCAATCTTATTTTACAGGTTATGTGGATTGATATGTGCAGGAAGACCTACGTTATGCAAGCAGGAACTGAGAAGCCAAAAAAGCTGTGAATTTCTTGTGCTGAGAAGAAATAGCTGCTCCAGTAGCCTACACGGGTGATGTTTCCATAGCAGAGATATCTATAGTAGTTGCAGAGTGTGGGAGGGTCACCCAGGGCCCTGCTCAGCACTGATTCCCTGGTGTCTTTGCTTCAGGAGAAGGTGGATTTTGTTACTGCTTTTATGCAAGAAGTTAAGTGCGCCTCATTCTTCTTGTAGATGGTAGTATTTTCAGTTAATTTTCTAGTGTTGAACAGAGTTTTGAGAGAGAAAAAAAGAAGTTACTAAATAACAATGCTCCTCATAATACTAAACATACTGCTTTTGCCATCTTCTCCTTTTCCTCCTTTCCTGTTTCTTCAGCGAGAGTTACGAGTCTGGACGGGCGAGGGGGTAAGAGAGGAAACGGGGATGTTGGGCCTCCATTCCCCTCTTTGCAGCCATCTTGGGTGTGCGTGGTGAGCTGGGCCGATAGTGCCTGCTTGGAAATCCTTGAGACTCACAGAGCCCTAGTGCTTCGCCCCTAGGCAGCAGACCCACTCAGGCACGAGGTCAAAGCATTTCGGTAATTATTCATTAGCATTTCAGTAATTATTCATTAGCTTGTCTTTCTTTGCTGCCTTCGCCATTGCTTCCTCCTTCCAAAGCCTACCAAGAGCCATGACACTTCTGAACAGCAGAGATTATTGGAGGCAGGTCCTCAGTTTTTTAAACTCAATTTGTGATGAGAAAGGTGTATAAATGTTTATAATTCACAGCAGTAAGGTAAGATTTCTGGAGTTTAAGAATTGTAAAGCAGATATTCTAGTGATAGAAAAGGACACAGCACCCATTAGCTTTAATACTGTTGAGGAATATACTGGTTGGCATCAGATTCAACTCAGTGAGTGAACGAATGAGGGTATATGCTATGAAAACAGCTCTTCTCTGAAAAAGTTCCAAATTAAAACTGAATTGAGAGTCACACTAGAATCAGGCCAGTGTACTTAGCAGCCTGGGGAGTTTACACTGGAGTTTTGAGGCTTTCAGTTCTGTAAGGTGGATAAAAACGGTTTTCCAATGGCAGCGATGAGCGGAGCGGGTTACGGGAGCTCCCTTCCCTGGGGAACGTGGGCCGCGGTGCCGCTGCGGGGCCTGCGCGAGCAGCCGCTGCCTGTGGCGTGGTGTGAGCAGCCTGGCTTGGCAAGCCCTCACACTGCACCCGTGGCCAGGTAAAGAGGCCAAAGGAGAAAGGTTTGGTACTGCTTTCTCGTTTTGATCCATCGGATATGTTATTAACTGCTTTTTCATATATCATCCATAGTGAGACACAACCAAGTTGTATCAGCACAGTGATGGTGAGAAATCTGTAAAACATCTCTGCATGTTTTTGACATGTTTGTTTCTTAATTTTTTGCTACTAATTCACTGCCTGTAACAGGGTGTTTATTTGCACAGATAAAAATGGCCACATTTTTTCCTATCTTCCAGCAAATTAATTGCTTTATTCTAATGAAGACCACCGTTACATCAGTAAAACTTCAGAGGGGACTCTGCCCTTTGCACTTCCCTTGGGCCTTGGAAAATGAAAACCTGACCTCATGCAGGTAAAAACTTGAAACTCAAATACAGTATTTAAAGTCTGTAATAATCATGGGTTGGTATTTTGGATGAAACAGGGTTGCTGCCCTTTCTCTGGGTAAGTAAGTGTGGTGCTGGTCGGACCTTTGCCTGGCCCCCTTCATCCAAACTAAAGTTCCAAATTGTAATGCATAATGTAATGCATATTGTAATGCATCCAAACTCAGGCCCAGGCCCGAGCCTCCAGCTCCCCTGCTTCGCTTGCCAGGGAACGAGGTGAAATCCCTCTGTTTGAGCTGACGGTGGAAAAGTCAGATGTACCAAGATCATTGAGCTATTCAGTCCCTGTAAATCCATATCTGGTAGAAGCATGAGCATAGAACTCATACGCTGGAATGGGGCATGTTCACCTAAGAAAAAATGTCTGTTTATCATGGTTCTTTCACCCTTTTGAAGGCAGTGGAATTTAATTTCTTTCCAAAAGCCGCTGAGCTCAAAAAAAAAAAAAAAAAAAGCTGTTTTAAAATTCTGAATGCAGAAAATAAACTAAATTTGACTGTATAAAAGACTCAGAAGGAATCTGGCAGCATTGCAGAATCAAGCTGAAGACAGGGAAATGAAGCATGTGAAAGAACTGAGTTTTCTTTAACATAGGGAAAAAGTCGTTGGTATAATGTTGGAAATCCTGTAAACCAACGGACAGGGGAAAAAATACTCTTCCGTGTGCTGCACTGTTTTGTTCAAAACCAAACCTGATTATGAAATGCCAATTAGTGGAATATTGTTGAAAACAATGACTTCTTAGCTAGGAGATTCATTACTTAGAATAATATTAGCTGTAATTTTCAGTATCCGGCAGAATATAAAGCCTAAACCTGCTGAAATCAGTTGCTGCAGATGATGGAGTTAATAAAATGCATGCGTGCAGCCTGGCTCTGGCTGCTGTTTTCCAAGCTTTGTGCTCTGAGGATGTTGTCCGGTTTTAATTACTGTGTGACTTCAACGTTATAATATGATTGTAACTTGCCTCGTTATACTGTGATTTCCACTACTAATGAAATCTATTAGCAATTAAAAAAAGCAGGCCTATTGAAGCATTGCTGGATTGCTCAACCCCCTCTTACAGGGGTGCAAGAGCTCCATTGAAATAATTTATCAAGTACCTGAAACTGTAAAAATGGATAATTCCAGTGATATCCAAAAAACATTTAGAAAATACTGCAGCATTTAAAATCTTATTTAATGTACTGATTTTCTTATCTTCCATTTGCTGTCATGGTATCTTATTTTCATGTGGTAGGTTTGGCCTTACAGTTTCAGCAACAGTGACTATTTTTTTGTATTGTTTTGTTAAGGCTCTGGGAAGACTAAAAGAAATAGGTATAAGCAAACTTGAAAAGGGACTTCAGTCAGCTCTTGGGGATTGCCTGGGAAAATAAACTAGTGTTTTACGAAGACACATAAACAGGTCTGCAGAGAGAATCTGCAGAGACTGCTCTGAGGGAGGGAGCAGATACCTGGCTGTATCGGGTACTTTCTCATGCCCCCGAAAATCTTTTGGATGCCATTTGGTGTCTTGCACTTATATCTTATTTTTAGCCTGGATGCTTGTAGTCGTTTCAGAAACCTATTTGTTGCTCTGAAGTGCTGGATAATCAGGTATCTGCAAATCGCACCCCCATTACTCCAAATGTGAGGAAACCCAGTGTATCTTACACATGTACCAACACGTTTGCTAACTTGTTTGTGTGGAAGCTAAGGAAAGAAAGTGGATTATATTTTTTCCTCCTAAGTGTGCTATCACTCTGTTGCATAGTCTGAAAATGTGGTTGCCCAGAATTTGATTTGTATCCTTGTTTTATTTGTGGCTTTGATTTTAGACCTCTCTGTAATGAATCCGTAATATGAGCGTGCACATTGGGGATTCATTTCCCTCGTTGTGTGTCCCTGAAGTACTGAGAAATCCTGCACCGCAAAAGGATGTTATAGAATCCTAAGTGTGTCAAATTCATTTAAAATGTTAATTGTGTATGTAGTGAGTAAATAATTTACACTACTGGAGCTGATAGCATTTCACAGTATTTCACTGACATCTAATTTCAATATGAAGGAAAATAGAAAAAAAAAACAGTAATTCACAAAGAATGAGTCTATTATAAAAGGCATTATATGTGAACTAAAGTTGATATATTTTTAATAGGGGATGTTTTATCCAGTTCTTTGTTTGCGAGAGAGGGAGACTGAACCAGGCCTAAAGGCTGAGATGGTGCCTTTCCTCTGCTTGCCCGTGTTTTTATTAGTTTTCAGAGCTTGGCTCCTGGTAGCCTCCTGCCATTTGAACCAAGCACAGAAATTACATCACAGCTTTAAGGAAAATATAAGGCAATACAAAAATGGTCTTAATTTTATTATATTTCATAAAGATAGCTTCTTAAACCTCATTTACACAAATAAATTCCTTTAGAAGGGATTTTTTGCCAAATATTTATATGCCTTAAAGATAGCTCCTCTTCTGGAATTTAATAATAGTGGATTAGATTTTTAGCCTTTAATTAATTCCTTTTGCTCCATTCTAGCAATGCAAATGAATTGCAAATCTGAGGTAGGACAGTAGCTGAATGTTTGCCAGGTATAGAGTAATACTCCGCCAGCTGCTCATCTGCACAGTCTTGGTGGGTTGGCCCACTGTGAACTTCTGAGCAGAGAAAATGCATTGCAACTGCTCTACCTTGCAGCAGGCACTGCTGAGAACAGCGATGCTCTGTCAGAGAGCAAGAGTGTTGCTGATTGTGTATAGTAACTTCAATCGGTGACATGATGGTCCTGAAATGGTTCCCCCCTCACTCACCACCCTGTCCACTCATGCTTCTGCTGCTCTGCTGTCAAAGGAGTATAAGGAGTATAAGGATTTGTTTAATCCTAGAGCTGATACATACATCTGGACAGGTGACTTGTAATTTACATTGATTATGCTGTATACATTGGTATACATTGATTATGCTGGAAGCCTAGCTACCAGCTCAGATGTAAATACATATGCAGAGGATCCGTGAAGTTAGGTGGGGTGAATCTGAGCTGCCAGTTTCTGCTGATGCGTGAACAATACCGGTGGTGACAGCTCGGATCGCTTCTGCAGCAATTACCAGAAGCAGCAATTACATTTCTGCAGCAATTACAAGGAGTGGCACTGGTGGTACAGGCAAAGGAGGGGAAAAAGAGGGAGAGAAGGAAACACAGCCGGCATATTGGTCGCATGATAAAATTCAAGGTCTGCTCTTGGGGCTGGACCATGGTAGTGAGTGGGGCACAAATGGCTTTTGGAGTTAGGGAAGGGGGCTGCGCACGGAGAGGTTCCCCAGCCTCATCCCTGGATGTCGGCCACCTTGGACCCCTGCCTTATTTTTGGGAGTGTGGGATGGAGGGCTGGTAAGTTTTGACAAAAGAAGACTTCTCCTTGTTGTGATGGCTTTCCTACATTGACCCCGAGGCATGGGCTGGATGTCCGAGGGACCTGCTGGGGCTGCGTCACTCCAGATGCTCCAAAACAAGTGCTCAGAGGCAGCAGGACAGAGTAGAAAAGCTGGGACAAAAGGTCATGGAAGGAGGTGGCAGAAAAAAAAGGGGGGGGGGGTCATGGTGGGGAAAAGAGAGGAGCAAAAATGGGGGGAAAGGGAGATTTGAGGCAGACAGGAGAACTCTTCCTTTCAAAGGGGAAGATTTCAACCGCCCTCAACTACAGAAGCGAAGGCACCTTCCTTCACACATGCCTGACTTATAGACCATTTTAAAGCAATGGGGGCGTCTAATATGCTAATGCCGAAAGTGGGTGGCATAGCAGGAATCTGAGCACTGCTAAAAATGTACATGCCTAACAATTGCAAATCAGCCGGTGCTGAAGTTACCTAAACGGGCTGGCAGCAGTTGCAGGTGGGTGCCTCAACACCTCTTCTTGTCACTTTTCAGTGAGTACATGGCTAAAAAAGAAACCGTACGCCTCCCTATATGGGCCCACTGTTTCAGCCAGGGTTATCGATTAAGGTTGGTATCAAAGTCCCTGGAAAAAGCAGTTTCCCGTTTTCTGCTCTTTAATCATGCAGTAGGAGGAACCTCATGCAAACACATCCTAGGTGTATGAACAGAACAAAATATCATCTTGAAATAGGCCTCTTCTAAAATCTTGGTTAATTGGTATGACTGAATCTGGGTTGTATAAATGAAATTTCTGCATATAGCATCTTGTAGCAAAGCCACAACCACCAAAGTTGTGTGGTTAGGTGGATGCAATCATAATCTGATTTTCTTTTTGCTGCTCAAGCTCAGCTATTCTATTTTTACATTCTTACGAGTTGATTTTCACATCACAACTAGTGTTTTCTGGTTGCATGACCGAAAAACTCCCAAATGCAGCTGCAAGTAAAGGCTCTTTTAATACGGAGCTACAACTGCGTTGGCTGAATGTGGCTAAAAATGTGATTTCCTGAGACGAGAGCAGGGAGCCATCACAAAGTCAGCGTGCATAGGGGTGGTCTGTCAAAAAACAGAAAAAGGGGCTCTGCCCTGAGGTGCAATGCGGCCACGCTCACTGTGTAAAGTTGCCTGTGAGCACGGGGCTAGGGAGAGGAGCAAACTCGGAAGTCTTCCATGAGTCACAATCTGATATTTTTAGCTGGAGGTAGAGGTTGCTGAGAGGGCGGAATGAGTGGTGTGGGATGGGAAGCTCCTGGGGGAAAGCAAGACCAAAGAGGCCACCTCCGAGGAGTAGAAGTGACATGGGGTGGGGGGGTGAAAGCGATGGGTAGAGTGACATGGAGTGACATGAGCAAGACTATTAGTAGAGCAGCTTTGGTCCCTGGAGGCAAGAGAAAGGAGAATGGTGCAGAAACCCCCAGAAACAAAAGCTGGAGGCTGAGGGAAGCCAGGAGAGATGCGAGCGATGACGGAGACACGGGGGATGCGAGAGAAGTGAGGTGCAAACACTGGCACAAAGGCACTTCCTTCAGTCTGTGGGTTATCTGCCAAAATGCGGCTGCTCCAGGTCTGTTCTTGCTGGATCCCAGCTGCCCAGAAACCCGGCTCTCGATGCGGGGCTTTTGCCGCTGAGGGAGAAGAGGACGATTTACCAGGGATTTACTGTGCTCTGCTACAGCGCGGCAGAGGAGACGCGCAGCTCCGGGCCTGTGAATGGCAACAGGAAAGTCTGGGCCGAGAGAGGCTAAAACAGGACTCCAGCTCTCTTGTGATGCTAAAAAGATGTGAATTTTTCACCCCAGAGTCACAGAAACTGCTGTGTGTTCCTTGGGAGTGCCAGCAGAGTCCCCAAAACAGGAAAGAGGAGGCACTGGCCCATGCATGGCCTGGTCGTGGGGACCCACATCCTGGTGGGGTGAAGTGGCTCTTGCCTGAAGCAGATCCAGTCCAGAGCCTTGCAGCCAGGCACACCGAGCTGGAATGGGGATGGGGAAGCTCCTCTCAGGGCTCCAGGTGCAGCTACTTCCCTTTAAAAGGAAACTTTAAAAAAAATTCACAGGCCTTACAGCACCTGTGTGTTATTATCCAGTATTATTCCCAGCGAGTTTTGGTAGCAGCTCCCAAGAGCAGATGACAGTAGTGATCTCAGCAGCAGATACAAAGGGGATCCTTGAGGGCCTCACAGCTCTGGGAAGGTTTGCAATGGGGCAGCTGCCTGTCTGGATCCCCCAGAGGGAACAGGAGAGGGGGGAGGTTTGCCCACATGGCCCTGATCTTCACCTGAGGGCCATGCTGCTGGGTGGGAAGGAGCATAGCCACATGAGAGCTCCTGCATCCTCTCCCTCCCCAAAAGATGAAGAAAAAATTTGTTATTTTTCAAACTATATTTTTAATTGCCTCCAAGTTGCATATGCAACAGGTTTTGTAAAGGTGTCTGCAGCACAGCGTGCTGCTGGTTCTGGCAGAGGCTCTGGATGCGACACCAGTTCCTCACGCTGACCATCCCATGGCCTGAAATTGCCTTCTTGCCCAGGAAGCTGGGATCAGACTTTATAACAATAACATCAACTAAGGGCTGGTAATAAGATCATCTCGGGAGGCAACACTGCTAGTTGACTGCCATATGGCAGCTTCAAAAGGCAAGAAGTTGGCTTTGAAAGAAGCCCATTACTTAAACACAGAAGTTTACAAAAATACATGCTGTTACTCTTTAGAAAAGATTATGATTTGTCTTCAGCTTTGCAGTAATAGGATGATTTCTCAGAAAGATGAGGATAGGTTAGGAAATAATGTAAAAATTGAGAAGACCCATGAACTTCCAGTCATGTGGCAACCTCTGCTCCGTCTCTCTGACTGTTTCTACACAGGTACCAATGCAAATGGATGGATGTGAGTGTGTGTTTAGGCTTTTCTTTTCCATTTGTGCCTGGTGCACTAACTGATGAGAAAGATTAAATGTTATTATTTAATATTGATGGCTGACTCAATTTGCTTTTCATTAGCATTTAATAATTTAGGAGCTTGCTACTATCGTTCCATTATTACCAAGGGGCTCGGAGTTTCAGCTTCAGCTTTTATTAATTAATGTTAAGTTTAAGGAAATAAAAATCATTGTCATGTGGGAAATGACAGAAAGGCGGGCATACAAAAGGCAGCATGATCAGGATGTGCTGTGCCCCCTGCAACAAGGATCTCTGTCGCTTTCTGCTGCTTTATTGTCTGGGGATTTTTTTTTGCCTTTTCATTTTCCTGTGCTGATGTCAATACAAAGTGAAAGCGACTGCTGAAGTTAAGGGATTTCAGCCTTTGCTACAAAAGGATTACAGCCTGCAAACATGATAAAGATTTTCTAGCCTTACTTTGAAACTATTTGTTGACTTCAGCAGTAGCAAGATCTGCCTCTAAAAGCATTTGGATTACGCGCTCCCCAGAAAGGGTTCAATATTATGTGTAACAAATTTGAAAGTTGGAACTTGCCTATCTCTAAAAGGATAATGGCGGTTTCTTAGAAAACAAGAGCCAGCTTTAAGAGGGCAAAGGGGATTTCTCTCCTGCCGGTCCCCTCGGGGAGCTCTGTGACAGCCAGTCTCGCAGGATGTTACAGTGAGCGCAGCTCAGCATCTTTGGACGGCACATGGGACTACTGCTGCTCCGGGCTTATTCGCTGCCCCACATAAAGGGGAAGCCACTGTTTGTGCCGCTTGTGCCTTGGCCTGGGATTAGTCAACGTGGGCTGAGGTTCCTGTAACCTACGTGAGCGCCGCTGATTGCAGCACTGCTCTGCATGGGTAAATAAAAGGGGCTCCACTTACTGGCAGAGGCTCCGGGCTGCGCTGCTCGCTCTATTCCCATTCCGTGCAGTCAGTGTGTGCATTGCTCTCCCTGGAAAGCAAGAGGAGGGAAGAAAGATTAAATGAGAGCAGCTTCAGGGACTGCGGATGTTTGTCTGAGCAGGTCAGCTCTCCTTCCCGAGTTTGCTCGCTCATGTCCCTGTATGTGCCCCCGTGCTGCCACCTTCACGGTGTCACACTGATGCCACTGACCTCTGCACCTCATCCTCATGGGCTTCCCAGCTCCCACTGCTCTCTAGGCTGTCCAATTCCGGATCAAAGCTAAAAATCCACATTTTCGAGGAGCTGGTCACCAAGCAGTTCTTTTCTTTTCTTTTCTTTTCTTTTCTTTTCTTTTCTTTTCTTTTCTTTTCTTTTCTTTTCTTTTCTTTTCTTTTCTTTTCTTTTCTTTTCTTTTCTTTTCTTTTCTTTTCTTTTCTTTTCTTTTGACGAAACCTTTAATGTGCTTTACTTAATTTTTATTGATTTTAGGAAAAAGGCAGACTTTGTTCTGGTTAAAGAGGGTTCACAGGGTCACTGATCACTCAACATAATTTACAGAAAATATGTAATTTTCTGCCTAAAAATTCTGCCTATGGCAGTAAGACCTCTTTGAGCCCCTCTTTGCTGACATAGTGCAGACAGCGTAGAGCAGTTAGGGATTTCTAATGATTCATATCTTTGTGAAGCCTCAAACCGCTGCTCAGCTGCTCCTCGTGTGGGTATTTCCTCCATGTGGTGGTGCTTCTCCAGCAGCTCCTGGAAGCAGCTGTGACGGTTGCTCTTTCCCCCTTTGCTTTGTGATGGGGCTGCATTGAGGCAGCTCCTGGGGCTGTTGCTTCTTTTTCATATATTTAAGTATCAGCTTCAGCTGGAAGTTTGGAGTTGTTGGTGCCTAGAAGAACACTGCAATTTTTGCTCGCAGTTGATTCCTCAAGTCTGCTGTGAAATTTTATTTATTCAAATCTTCGGCCAACGAATGATGCATAAGAGCAAAGCTTTTTTTCTGTTTGTTTTCCGCTGTATTTTGGGAAGACAGTCCCAAGCTTGCTTGGGTTCCCAAGCCTGGCGATAGGAAAGCTTTGCAGGTGAAATTATACCTGCACGGCTAGGCTATCAAGGTCTATTACCGTGGTGACAGCCAGAGGAGTGTGACAGCACATCCAGCAGACATCCCCCTAACATTAGAAACCATTATAATAGAAATATGTTATATATAAGTCTATAATGTAAATCGTGCCAGCATGGCTGCCCTGAGGCCCAGGGCCTCATTGCAGAGCCCTGCTGGGTTAGAGCACAAAGTCGCCCGCTTCCCATCTGCACGCTGGAACTTCACAGGGTAGCGCGGGACCCGAGCACGGGCTCGGTGGATGCTCCGTGTGCTGCTGCGGCCCTGCGGATCCGGGCTGGGAAGAGGTGTGGGCCCCCCGACGGGGCAAGGCCTCCAGCATCCACAGAGCTGCCCCGGCCAGACCGGTGGGTTTGGCTGCGGGGCGAGATGGGGCCCAGGCCGGTTGGGCTGGAGAAACGTCGCAGGGCGCTCGGCGTCATCCCCGCGGCCGGTGCTCCTCCGGCCTGGCTGTCTCAGCCCAGCCAGGCACGGCTGCAGAAGGCAGCGTTTTAGCACACCGTGTGTTTTGGCAGACTAATATGTGTTTTCTTCCTTGCTGTTTTTCCTAGTCTGTTGTTTTTTAAGTAATTCCTGGGCAGGTAACCGTCTGTCAATGAGTAATTCTTGTGCCTGATATTTGCATCGATCTGTTCCATATTTTGCAATATAATTCATTAATATAATGCATTTCCTGAGTGGGCTTGTTTGGCGCTCCTCGTTATTACTTACCAGGCTTTTAATCAGCTAGTGAAGGCCGAGCGATGGGGAGTGTTGGATGCTAAAAGCTTTGTGGCTGCAATGCTGGAGGGGTCTTCAGGGGGTGCTCTGAGAGCCTTGCCCAGCTCAAGGAGGGGACGGGTGTTCCCTGGGGATCATCACAGAGGGTCAGGCACTTTGTAAACTCTTCACTCCCGGTGGTTTCGGTAGATTATCTCGCTAAATGGCATTCCCATCTATCCACAAAGACATTAATGATTAACAGCGATAAGAGCTGTGCTTACTTAGAAAACTAAAATACCCTAAAGTCAGGTAAATCGCAGTCCCTTGTGAAAGCTCGGTGCTGATTCACCCTCCTGCTTCAGCACAGCCTGGCAAAGTTACCTGTGCCAGGCAAAAACCGCGCGAGAGGGAAGCAGAGATGGGAGCTGGTGCCGTCCTCACTCTTGGCTTGGCCTTGACTCTGAGCGGTGACTGTTTGAGGATGGTAAGTGGGATTTTTATGTTTTGGAGCGCACCTACGTGCCGGTTGGCAGGGCGCTATTGCCTCGGGGTTGAGTGAGCGAAGCCACCGAGCAGCCCCAAGGGAAGAGTGAATTCCAGGGAGACACTGGAGCCCGGTCTCAGGTCAGGGCTCGCAGCAGCACTGACTAAGCGCAGGCCCCATAGGGTATACTGTGCTCTTAAAGGCATTACTCACATGGCTGCCCTGTCAGAGAGGAAGAGCTGGGGGGAGGAAGGGGACAGGGACTAGCACAGCTGAAACACTTTGGAGAAAGCCTCCGAGAAATACAAGCAGGTACCTGCAACAGCATGACCCGCCAGACTCTGCCCGTGTGTGGGAGCCAAACATACTAGCTTAGGTAACCACTTGCCCCTACTACCATTTCCATGCCATGTACTTCAGTATTTTCAACTTGTGGGTTTTTTTTTTTCTTTTTTTTTTTTTGGTGCATGTGTCTCATTTTCAGGTAATTACTGAGCTCAGCTCTGCTCATTTGCTTAAGCCCAGCCACGAGCTGACACCCGTCGTGGAAGCCCCGGTCGCACAGCCCTGTGGCTCTAGGGTTTGCTAGCTGGATTAACATGTGCTCAGATGTGCCTAAATGATGCTGAACTCCTAGCCAGGCGCAGGAAATACAGAAGTGTATCCTCAGATACTGCACTTCGGAGCAGAAAAGAAAGTTTATGGTGCCCAGGACAAACATCAGCCTTGGCTGGAGGTTCTGGAGACTGGGGAGCACAGAAGTTGCTTCTTCCTCAGACTTCCTCAGCCCTCCCTACACATCTAAGCAACACCTTTGTCTTGTTTCTTGCTTATTATAAACCATACCCAGTTCTACATTCGTGGTTTGCTGCTTCCTTGGCTGCTTTTGCGATATTTTTATTTTACTAGAGCATAGCTGTCAGCACCTTTGGTGGCAGTAGCACTTTATTACCATTTTTTATTATTTCTTGTGGCTTATAATCAGCTCAGCCTAGTGCTCTTCGCCTGCTGATCAGTAAAGCCAAATAAAGCAGAGAGTGCTTATTTAACTCAGCCCTGGGGGATGCAGCTAAATGGCAGGAAAGGCCAAAGTCTGGCTTATTATTTGCAACTAAGAGCTAGCTCCAGAATACTTACATGCTTCCTGCAGCGAGAAATAGGAGATGTGGCCCCTGTTAACTGAAAGATACAGTGGATTTTGTGCTGTGCTGGGTTTTCCTGCTTTAACTGGGAGCTCTCCGTAGCCAGGATTTACCTACCCTCTTTTCCCAGTGTGTGCCCCAGCTGTAGTTACACTTAAATAATGAGCTCCTTGCAGAAGCAGAGAGTGCCAACATTTTGTGGCTCTCCTGGAGGGAACGTTTGCCTCTACAGAGTGATTCCCAGGGTGAATTTGTGTCTCCAACCCATGTTCCTGTCTCTCTCTCTCTCTTTTTTTTTTCTCTCTCTCTTTGTAGCACTACAAATCTGGGGCACGAAGCGGCTCAAAACATGAGTTCACTCGCCCACAAGGTACAAAGTCAAATCCAAAAGGTTTCACGACAGTAACAACTCGCTGCCTGTCTGTATCCGTGCTGTGCAAATAAGTAGTAAGCCTGTCTTTGTTTCAACATGAACTCCTGGATAAGGATTATGGAATGATTATGACAACATTACTTTCTATGTAGAGAGGAATTTGGGTTTAGCTCAGGAACCTAGGCTAATTTTCCTTCAGGCGTGGATTAAGGGGAAGGGGCTGATGGGATTTAACTTCTTGTGAGCTGCTGAGGTGTAAAATGCCTTGTACTGTGATGGGGCTGAAGATGGGCAACTCCCTTTATTTTAATGAGGGCTGCGTCTGCCCTGCAGCTTTAAAGTACCCAAGCTCTTTGGATGTAGGGGCTGAATCTCCACCACGTCAATGCAGCCTGGCTGTTTCTGAGGGAGGGATTTGAGCTCCATGTAAATCACCTTGTTGCATTTGTTTCAATGACACCTTAAAAAGCAGCCAGCCTTGCTATGCATGGACCTTACCCATCCTTTTAACTGCCCTGTGCTTTTGCTGTTAGGGATTGCAAGAATCGGGCCATAAGTAGTGCCTTTATAGCTTGTAACACTCTTTGAAGGCCTTTAAGATGAGCTGTGTCTTTTAAACTGATGTATTTGTCCAACCCCTTTAACCACTTCTTGCAATGCAGCCAAGGTAAATATCTGAGTATTTGCCCAATTAGTGCGGACAGTGACAACCAGGCTTGAAAAGGGAGAGCACAGGAAGAGGCAGCAGCCGTTTCTCCTGGGCAGATCGAGCAACGAGAGAGGGTAAATAAGTATGACCACAAATCTACCTGGCTGGGGAGGATTTGGACCCCAGGACTGGGTAATTTTTCATACACTGCAGTGCTAAGAAGTGGCCTCAGCAGCTTTTTGAGGTGACCTTCACCTTCCTGGAGCTCAGATCATGACCAAAGGGGCAAACTCAGGGCAAGTCACAGCTCAGCTTTGCCATGGAAATGGAAATAGGGGGCACTGCAAGATCCCTTGTATTATTCCCATCTGCCACCAGCAGGAGTGGCTGGCTTCAAATTCATGCTCTTTATTCTAAAAACTGATTGCTTTTAGCACAATAGTTAAGTAATATCCAACAGTCTTGTATTGGTCTTTTTAAAAATTATTTTATTCTTATCTTGGGTCTCTTTTATTTTAAAGACTTTTTTTTCCCTAGTAGTCTCTCATTGCTCTTCCTTAGGCTCTTATGGCTGAGATGATGAATGTGGACCTCGCCCTTTTTAGACATACAACTTGCCCAATTCCATCTCTTTCTCTGCTTTGGGGTTTTGCCTACCCCAAAGAAAGATGATACAATCAAAGTTATCTGTCATCTGCCAACCTTTAAAACCTCTTTCTTCTGACAATTGGCACTGTTGGGTGTCTTAATCATTTTAAACTGGTATTATAGTGTGATATGAAGCCTAAAAGGATACTACTTCAGAAATCAATTTAATATGCCGTTAACAATAATATAATTAGAAATGATAACTGCAATTAATGAATATAATTGACATTTGATGCACCAAGAATAACAATAAGCTATGTTAGCAATAAGCTAACAATGAGCTGAGATTTTTATTTTACTGCAGAACCCATGAATCTCTGTTGATTTGGTCAATGCACAGCAATCTAGGCCTCTTCTTACATACTAACAGTGGCAATGATACAGAATCCAAAGTCCTGTTGAAAAACTTCATAAGCTATATATCTTTAATGCTGTTTTATAAAGATGATAAGATACAGCTGCATTATGAGGCTTTTCTTTTTGTATTTCAGTGTTTACCGAGGATGGAATTTTGTGCAAATTTCCTTTTCGGTATGGTGGACGGTTTTACCACTCGTGTGTATCCGATCGCTTTTCCCCAAGGGAATGGTAAGTTGGCACTGCTCACGAAGGTAATGCTTAAAGAAAAATGTATTTTTGGTTTTAGGGCTTAAACCGTTTTTTTCATAACAGTCAATGCAGCCTTGTTCCCATGGCCAATGGGAGCAATGACGTTCTCCTGCCCTCAGGAGAGGCCCTCCTGGCCTTGTCCATGGCCCTCAGATCAAGACTCCTGCATGGAAGGATGCAGCACAAGAGCAGGGGCTGCAGGGCCAGCAGCAGCTCAAGAACTGTAGAAAAGTCTTTGCCCTGGCTTTCATTCAGGAACTTCAGTTCCACTGGCAGCTATTTTGCAGAACATTATTTTACAGAATAAGCAGAAATGCTGGAGCCATTTGATAGATCCCCCTCAGCTCAAGAAAAGAGGAGGTAGAAACACCGGTAATAAATGATGCTCTTTTAAGGAATTGCTTGACTTGCATGAGATGTACACTTTGTATTGCAGTGCAGCATATTTTTGGAGGGAAATTGTTTTTGTTTTTTCTTCTCTCTGGTTTCTCTGCAGATTTGCACCAGGTCCCTTTTGGACAGTGCAATCCAAAGAGGTGAAGCATTGCTACTGTTCTTTAGATAACCGTCTATTATACTAAGATGCTTAAAGCCTGGTCTTTTTACTTTGGGCAAAAGTTATTTCATATATATGGAAGCAGTTACCAGTATTCATTATTCACTCATTTGCATTTAGGGTTAGAGACAGCCTGGGTTAGAGGCAGTCAGTTGGGAACCCTATTGCAGTAAGCACCAAACCAACGAGACTTTGCAGACATGCCTAATGCAAGCATATCTATGCAGACACACCTATGCAAACATATCTAATGAGTGTATTAACAGAAATCAAAGGCAATAAAGCAGGGTACCAGTACCAGTAATGTGTGGGTACCGGAAATGTGGAAATAATGCACAGATAAGATACAGGAGAGCACATATATGCATTGCTAGGGACAAATTAGATCATTTTATGGAATAGACTTTACTGGCACATGCAGGAGAGAGTCCTTTTTTTTTTTTAATACTGGTTTGTCAATTTTTTTCCATGATGTGTATCATCTTTCGGTGATGGCACTTCTCTTTTAAGTGTAAAGTGCTGGTGTAATATAAACAACACAGCACATATTTTCTTATGCAAATAGACATAGAGCTTTGGCCTAGGAGACCACTTCAGATTTTCTGAACATCCATTGACAGCAGGCAAATAAGAAGAGCTTCCAGGAAACAAGAGTATCTTAACAAAAGGAAAGGAGCTGGAACAATTTTCTAGTTGGAACGCTGGCTTGGCTGAAGTGTGGCCACAAAGCACTTGACCTTTGGACCCTGTGAGTTTCAGGTAATCCCTAGGATGGTTCTTACTAAGACACAACATTCTGCGTATTTACTTTTAGCCAGGTAGAGCACAGAAATGGAAAAGCAGTGAACGTACGGGATCCGAGGTTAACGCACACTTTAGAGCTGACCTTGGATAGCTCAGAGTTGTGTTTCCTATTTTTTGTCTGAGTAGCAGTTGGGAGACGTCCTCGGGGCATTTTTATCTGACTTGAGCAGGAGGGCTGCACTCGATGATCTGTAGAGGTCCCTTCAAACCTCAACCATCCTGTGATTCTGTGACTGGCACGAGGCTGTCACTGATGCTGAACAACTTCTTAGAGAGGTCCCTGCTGGGTGGCAGGTGAGGGCCAGGCCTGGCTTCTTCCCACCTGTGAGCTGCATAAGTGGGATACAACCTGGTTCTTTGGAGAGGATGGCAATGAAAGACTCGATGATCTGTAGAGGTCCCTTACAACCTCAACCATCCTGTGATTCTGTGACTGGCACGAGGCTGTCACTGATGCTGAACAACTTCTTAGAGAGGTCCCTGCTGGGTGGCAGGTGAGGGCCAGGCCTGGCTTCTTCCCACCTGTGAGCTGCATAAGTGGGATACAACCTGGTTCTTTGGAGAGGATGGCAATGAAACCAAACCAGGGGATAATGGTGGGTTGTTCTGTTCATTGAGAGCTTTCTAGACACTTGGCTTCATCCAAAGGTTTCCTGTGCAATAAGTGGCTTTCTGTGACTGATCTAAACCAAAGGGTATTATTAAAGGCAGTACCTTATACTATGGGCCAAAGCCTGCTCCCAATGTCTTTGATTTTTTTCTCTGTATTCTAGTATGGCCTATAACACAGGTATAGTGTACCATCCCTTTATATTAAGTTCTAAAAAGACAGTCCTTCAAAAAAAAAATCTAAAAGCAGTCTCTGTGTAAATATAAAACAGGCTACATGATTTTGGATAGCTGCTGTGTTATAAGGAATATTTATATTCCTTTCTATTTATATAAAGGAATAATTATACACGTGACCTTGCTTATTTATAAGCATTAAATAATAATTCAGTATCTGTCAGAGTTCTCTCTGCAGAAACCTCGCCCTGCTTATTCCAACAGCAGCAAACAACCTTATGTTTTTATAAACTTTTATTGAAAACAGAGGAGAGAAAATAATTGCAGTTTGCAAATAAAAAGCTTCCTCTAACATTATCCTGTGTTGCATTTCCCTTTAATTAGGATCTGTTTCCACAAATAAATCCCTATTTAGCAGACTCTTACCGGCTGCTAAAGGTGGCTCAGTCATTTACCTTTCCTGTTCAAGTAAACAATAACAACAACAGTTGGAAATGTTGCTAAAGTTCCTTCTTATGTCCTTTAAGACAAATCAGTGCAGGGACAGACAGAAGGGGAGGGTGCTGAGTGCCTGTGACAGCAGATCCCATTTGCAGGGCCAGCCCTTGGGGCTGGTTTGAGCTGTGATCCTGCTGCAAGGCAAGGGCCCCTGCCCGCTCTCTGGGGCAGGAAGACAGGGTGAGCTGGCAGATTTGGTGGAAAAAAAGTACAAAGAAGGAATAATATTCTGCTGGTCAGCCAAACGGTTGGCTTCTGCTGAGGTGCAGCTCAAGGGAAGTGGTGGCATCGTGTGGCTGCTGGGGTGAGAGGTAGAAGGGCAACTACCCCTTTCAGTGGCTTGGCTGGGCTTAACCGCAGTGTCGGGCTGGCCCGGTAGCTGTGCCTCTCTTCTTGCACACCTCGCAGGTCTTATGTGGCAAATGGTGATATCCCTACTGCGTCGCTAGCCTTTGGAGCCGCTCTTGTTGGGAGCTCAGGCAGAATATTAACATTTGCTTCATGCAGCCACATTTTCTAGTGAGCAGAGGCACAAGCATAGTTAAAGGCAAGCCATTTTGTGTCATTAGATGTGCCAGCAGTGGCAGCACTGCTTGGTAGCAGAGATGGTTCTTGAGAAGTTGCTCCTTGCTTCCTCAACCCTGCCTCCTTGAGGTGACAATTTTTTGTCTCTGGGCAGGTCTACTCCTTTGACTTTGAAGGTGCTGACATTTCCCAGAGAAGTCTTGTGCTGTGCAAAGAGTACTGAATGTGTGGGTGCCCATTGCATCAGGTCGCAGGGATGGGCTTAGGGCTGTGCAAGAAAGCTATGATCTTATCATCCTCTCTGGAAGGAGGCAAATTTGATATCCTGGCCACAGACTGAAAACAACATTGCAAAAGAGATCTTTTTTGGCCAACTGACAGAAGGCAGAAGGAAACTGTTTTCAAGTTAGGTAGTTTATGCCAGTCCTGGACGGGGAAAGAACATTTTGGGGTGAGTGACAGAGTGACCAGAAACCAAGCCTCAGAATCGGGGTCTCGCTGGTGCTGATGACACCAGTGCCTGCTCTGGTGTTGCTAGGGGTAGTCAGGCCTTCTTTCTTCACTGGGGTAACACCTAAAATAGGTCTGAGGAAACCTGTGGTCTTTGACCATGGTGATAGAGACAGGTGTGATGGTGGAGCTCTTTCATTGCAAACTATCTGGCTATGGCCTGAGGCTTTGTTTACTTTCAAAAAAATATTAAAAAAAAAAAAGTCTTCTCAAAGGCTGCTAAGGGGCAGCATAGCCCTCTTTGCCTACTAGAGTTAGGCCTAATTTGTGATGCACCATTTTGGTCCATCCTGCTCCTGATTCCATTTCCCTGTTATTTACCATTTGAGTTTAAAATGTTGTTTAAATCAGTCCCGATGAATAGGCTTTTCTGGTGTAATTAAGTGAGTATCTCTTCATCTGAAAGAGGAATAAAATCTTGTTCAGGGTTTTACTCTTTTATCAAAATTTTTATGTGACAGCTCATGTAAGACATTGATAATATCATGGATTAGAGAGTGGGCCAAAGCACAAAGAAATAGCATCAAGAAATGCTAAGCTACTACTGGTCAGAATGACTGCTGGAACTAAAATCCTGTGAGGGGCGTAAATGTCTGCATAGTTTTGGTTGGCCTCCCAGGAAAAAAAGAGATTTTTAAAGGGAATGAAAGGAGAATAATGAAGTAGCTCTGAGGACGTGCTGAAATTCTCCCAAACAATAGAAGAAGCATGGCAGGAAATACAGGAGGATTATATGAGCAGGCAAAATGCCAGGCACTGGAGAGGCAAACTGAGGTCCCAGGAAAGGGTTGGTGTCTTTGTAGCCACTGTGAGATGAGAGGGAGTGAGGGGGCCAGTTGTGAAGAGCTTTGGGTGTGAGGGCCAGGGGACTGAGGGAAGCCAGTGGAAAGCAATGTCAGGGCTTCTAATGATAGGGACATTGAAGGTGGAAAAAGATGTAGTTCTCCATTTGCTTTGAATTTAGCTGATATTGGAGAGAATCCAAAGAATGTTGTTTTTGCATAAATTGTTTTCTTTTCCCCCTAATGATCAGAATATGCATAAACTCTTTGTGACAAATATCCAGGTAGTTCTGCATTTAGGTGCAACTATACAGAGTCCTCTTCCCACCTCTCATGCTGCCCAGAGTACCGCTGCTTGGCTAAGTCAGTAACTGTGTAAACCCCTGGATTCTCCCTCCCTGCCATTGGTGGCCCAATCGAGGTGTTCAAGTCTGAGGCCGTTTTGCCAACAATGACACCGGTGAAAATAGCTTTTAACTTATGACTCAGTTTAATCCTGTTGTGGGACAGACCATCCTTTGAAAGAGCATGATCCACCAAAAGGGCAGGGAGAGATTCCCATTACCGCCCAGCAGAGTCGCATGGGCCATGATGCCTGTGAGAAAACAGCATCTTCAAGAAGGTTTGCATTAATCTGTATTAGACTTTTGAGCACCTTTCTTTTTGCCCTTATTTAACTGAGGTCACCACACTTAATATGCATGGCCTGTTCAGACAGTCTGTAGTAATTAAGGCATTTTGAATGCCCCAAAGCCTCTGCTTAAGAAGCAAAGTTGGACAGTTAAAGTGGCAGTTGTGCTTGGCAATAAAATTTCAATCTAGCTGGTGAAGCCTGGGGTGAAACGTTATTTGATAACACAACTGTTCAATGCTCGATAAAACCGAGCATAGGAAAAATAAATTATCTGGCACTTTAAATAAAGCGCAGTCAGATATTGTGTAGCACCCCGTAGCTATGCGTGTCCCGTGCAGTGACAGCTGGTGCAGCTGATGTTTATTATGCTGCTCTAGAGCTGGTTGGGGAGGATGTTCAGGTGGAGGGAGCGCTGAGGTGACACGTGGACCTGCTGGGTTCAGCCGCGGCTCAGTCATGTGCCCATGGGTGGCCTCAGTGAAGCCTCCACATCTACTCCATGGCAGAGTGAGCATGGGCTCTTGGTGCTCCTGAGAAGCGCCATGAGTCCTGAAGATAGCGGCCTGGGGAGGGCAATAAACGTGATGGAGAATGGTCAAAATTGGTCCACCCAGGGCCCTCGGCAGGACTGCGCAGGCAGCGCGGTGTGCCGGATGCTGCTCCGTAAAGGGGGAGGTTTTATCTGTGCCTTTGGAAACTCCCCCGGTGGTCACTTCCTCATTTTGTCAGGCCAGCTAAAAAGTAGAAATAATTTAAAGGAACTGGTGCAAAATATGTTGTCGTTGAAAGCCAGGAAGAAAGTCCCTCTGTGACAAAGCTTCTGCCTCCTAAAGAGATCAGAAATAGGTTGGGTCCTGCTTTGCTTGTTTTGTGATGAAGAAAGGAGATGTGATTTACTTGCTTTGTTTTTGGCTTTTGTTCAGTATTTCAGTTTTTAATCTCAGAAATAGAAAGGAAGTCATGTTTTTCTGCAGGATCTGATGTTTTGCTTCTGCATCTCATTTCTAATCTGTCTTTGGAGAGAAACAAGACAGAGCATCTTTAATAAGAAAAAAAAAACCCTTTTATCTGCCTTTTTTTTTTTAAGAGCTCAAATTAAATAGATGCTAATTAGGGGAAAAATGTATGAAACGAATGAAGACCGTATAGTTTTAGTTCAAAAATATGTATCTGGCATCTCCAGACTGACCATAGAAAGGAGGTCCGTGGCTTCAATGAAGCAGTGCTTTTAGGGACATAGTGGTTTGTAGTGGCCCTGAGCTTGTAAAGCCTCATGAGCCTCTTCCTCTCTGCAGAGTTTTTACTCAAAGTAGGCAGGCAATTCTTACAGATGGCACCACCAGCAGCAGGAGCAAAGAAGCTTCCTGGGCTCACCCTTCGTGCTGGGTGATCATTGAAGATACTCCTGCTTCAATTGGTGTGATATCCAGGTTGCCTTAGGCTGCACTAAACTGCACTTTTAATTCTTTTTAGGTGTGCAACAACGCATAACTATGATCGTGACGGGCAATGGGGGTACTGTGCGTCATTACCCGAAGACCACTCAGGTAGGGAAGCCACTGCTCTTCAATATACTCTTTACTGACCAATTTGAAGTCATGGAAAGAAATTATGGTAGTGCCAACATGGAAGTCTGAACTCCTGTAGAAGCTGGGCACGGAGTCTGTCCTCTTTCACACAGCCTAAATGTGCCTTTTAGTTTTCTCTTCATTTAATCAGTTGCTTTTTCTGGTTCTTTGAGGGATTAATATTTTTAGAAGATACAGAAACATTTCCTACAATATGTCACTTATATTTATTCTCAAGAACAGAAAAAGGGCTCAGAGAAAAGTGCAGGCCCTCAAAAATAGCCTTCCTTGGGTTTTTAGATGACTTTTGAGGCTATATGTGCATCTATGTTAGGAGAACTGAGGAACAGTGTAAGGATTACTCAGCTGAGCAATGACACAGCTTCACGTGGTCATCATAGCCAAGTGCTGCAACCACCTCACTCTGATAGTGTTTGAAACAGGAAGCCAAAGTCCGTGACAACCTCTGCTTTCTCTGTAAGTCAGTTTTAATTGAGTGGGTTGGTGATTTTTGCAGAGTCTGAGCTTGAAAAGTGCAGGCTACTACCTATTGTTAAGTTCCTCATAACTTCAGTTCCTCATAATTTTCAGTGCAAATGGCACAGGGGTCTGAAGTGAGAAGATAGCACTACAGTCTCTTCCTAGGACCCATCATGACTAAAGATACGTTGGGAAAAACCCTTTCCAAAACAATTTACATCACAAGGCCGTCATGTCAGGATTCTTTTTTTTTCCACACAGACCTAGAGTGCCTTAAGGCAAAATAAAACAGGCTGACTGAAGAGGGTAGAGAGCATCTTCATCCTGAAGAAATAGCCTCCAATCTGATGGGAAGGACACTTGCCAGGGACTGGCCATTTGTGACTGTCCCCAAGCTGAAGAAAGTATCAAACAAGGGTCCTGGAGGCAAGAGGTGAAAGCATTAAGTGCCAAACAGTTCACTGACCAACTTGCATCCCCGTCCTCAGCATTACCTAGAGAGCCAGCTCTCTGTCTCCCCAGCTCCAATTTAATGAGCTGGCTACTTGTGGATCTACTTCTGAGGCATCTAACTTTTAATCTATTCGTAAGAACCTATATTAATTTAACAATTCTTAGTTTATATAGTGACAGATCAGCACTGAAAAGTTGGCTGTTGCACTGATCAAACCTGATGCACCTAGGTCTATTTTTGGATGTGTGTTTAAAGGCTGATAATCCTCTTTTCTCTCTTAAACTGCTTTCAAGTGTGACTTGTCTAGTTTAGTCTGCAGGCTGGAGCTGGATCCCTTCTCATTTCCAAAGGAGTATCAGGTTTTTAGCATTCCCTCACACGGGTTTTCCATTGTGTCTGGAGGCTTATTGCCAGACTGGTGACAAGCTACCAGAATTCTTGAAAAGCCAATATTAGCTGAATCACACCAAGAGTCTACAATTAAGTGGTGTGCAGCAGCATCACTTTAAACTTAACAACTTCAAACTATTTTCCAACCTGGTTTTAAAACAGATTAACAGGAGATCACAGGAAATGACTAGACCCTAAGGCAAGTAGCAATGTCAGAGCCTTTGTAATGCAAGCATGTCAGGCAGGGACATAGGCTTTATGGACACTTGGCGCTCAAAAGAATCAAGTTATGAGGATTTCACCTATTAATGAGTGTCTTCCCAGGGATTAAAATGTTGCAGTAACTAGTGACTGCTTTGATCCCCCAGTGAAACACAGACTGTCCACGTGTTGGTTACTAGGAGGGTTCCTGCCCTACTCTTGTGCCTCTCCCTTCTGTTACATCCTCAGTATTTTTATTTCCCCTCTCCTAGGAAAGCAAGGATTTTCCAGGCCTTTTCCATTTCCCACTTTAGTCCTTCAGGTGGTGTTTCTGTTGTGCTGGTTTTCTGTTGCCTGGAAGACATGCAAACACTCCCAGCACGGCCTGCTCCTCTATGCAGCAGAGCACAGGACTAATGCCCAGTTGTCACATGAGTGAGAGCTATCTGCCTCACTTGCACGCTGCCAAAATCTGTATTAATGTCAAGAAAAAAAGACAATACTTTGGTAGGGGAGAGAACATCCTTTGGATGTGAAAGCTTGGTGAGGAGCATATACATCAGGTGGGAAAAGGAGAGCTGGAGAGCAATGGCTGAAGCAGAGCCTTTCTGCAGACCCTGACTATCATGTGTATATGAGAGGTCTACCTGAAAAGGACGCTTGGACTGATACGGAAAGAAGAACTAGAACAGTGCGGGCTGCACATGCAGAAGGAGGAGCATCATAGCATCATCCCAGGCATGACTGAGGAAGAGCAGGCTCAGTTCTGGAGAAGGTGTGTGGTAGAAGTAGAAAGCTATGGTGGGAAAGCATGGTTAGAAAGGTGAGATGAGCTCCCTGCTTCTTCAGCAGAGCCTCAGCGAGGTTAAACTGCACCAAAGCAACTGTTAGTGAGCACTAAGTGTTGTTCCTTCAGGGTGGGGAGATATTGCAGGGTGGCTTTAGATGTTGTTGAAGGTAGAAACATGGCACTCTGCAGATCAGTGGCAGCAGTCCCTGCAGGGAGGTGCCATGTGCTTGGGTGCTTAAGGAAACATCTTGGAGACATTTGCAGCCATGGGTGAGTCAAGAAAGAGTGGATGGATGCACTGGGATGCACCAAAGGGAACAGAAAGGAAGGACTGAAAGTGCTCTCTGCAGGTTTGGTGCGGATACAGAAAATGACCTGACTGCCACTGTACTGGAAAAAGGCCTGAAGAATGATCATGGTTTGAATGTGACAGAGATAAGGAATAGAGAATTTGCCTTTGAGGAAACATTCCGGCATTAAAAATTTTCTAACTATCAAGTGGCAGGAGCAGTAGGACAGTCTCTGCCTTTACATGCTCTCCTTTGATGTTATCCTGTGGTGAAACTACCTGTGAATACACCCAGCACTGGTATTTGATATCAGTTGCGCCACCGTACTCTGAAGCAAATATTTGATCTCTGCAGAGGGACCTTCACATTTGCTGTAGCAAATTCAAGGATGAGCCTTAAGTGCTCAGCTTTGCACGTGAGTGTCCGTGTTTTCATACGTGCATGCTCTGTTTTGCCATATGCTGTCTAGTCGAAGGAGCACCTGATTGCAGTAGCTCCGTATTTCCCCTCACAGAGTTTGACTAGTTTGACTAGGATTTGAATGTGGACAAGCTGTTGGGCCAGCTCTTCAGCAGGTGTAAATGTGGCGTTGGGGAGATGTGTCCTATGACCCTGCCGAGTGCTAGGACTCCTACAACTTTTGTGCTGCGTGTTACTAAGCGTCCAGCACAAGGAGGAGAGAATAGTCCCTTCCTCCCCCACTCAGTTTCCCCATGATTTAGAAAATTCCTTTTAAAAAGTAGAGATATACTGGACTAGTCCGGTTTAGTCATGTTTGGTCTGACTTACTTAGCAATGCCGTTTTTCTTCAAAACTTGTGGCTTTGTTCAACTGTCCCTTCCTTTTAGAAACAAAAGTCCACAACAATATATATATATTTTTTTTTCTGCTGGGAATAGCTCTTTGTGTTGTTTGAAAGGGAGATGCCCAATCCCTCTTGCTCGAGCTGAAATGTGAAATCCCGGGAGGGCAGCGCTGCAGCCTCCCCTCCCCAGTGCGTGGGCACAGCTCCATCTCGTGGGCATCGGCCCCTCTCCAGCCTCATGGCACTGGCAGCCCCAGGGCCACCAACGCTGGGCAGGTTGCGTAGGGGAAGAAGGTTCAGCTTGGAGATTCACTACGTGGTGGTTATAGAACGCTGAGTAAATAAGGCTGGGTAAATACAGTTGCCATGCAGCTTAAAACAAAAACAAGTGAAATTGGTTGGATAAACATTGTTCTAGCTAGATGAATAGGTGGCATCCAAATGACCGTGTATTGACCCAGAATGGTTAATGTGACCAGGCTGACGCCTGGCACGACGAAGCGTCGCTTATTGGGCTCTCGTTAACCGACCTCTCACGGGGCGTCTCTAGATCACTGTGCAAACAGCCCTTGTCAGAACGGCGGGACCTGTTTCTTCGCCCGCGGCCACCGGCGGTACCACTGTGCCTGTCCCGAGGAGTTCACGGGGAGGAACTGCGAGATGAGTGAGTATCGTCTCCCCTGAGACACTGCAATGTGAAATAAAAGCTGCGCCCTAGCAGAGCTCATTAAGGTTGCGCTGATGAGATGGGAGAGACCGCTGCAGCACACGTGTTTGTGTAGGTGGGTTTGCAAATGGTTACGACAGACAACCCATTACCGACAGAACAGCTGAAAATAGCTTGATTATATGGTCATAAATCCAAGCGTGCTCTGAGCCAGCGAGGTATTAAGCCATGGGAAGCACAAAGTGTGTCTTCCCCTCCCTTCGCATCTTTTAAGATTTAAATATCACTTACATGTTTGGAAGTGACTAACAGTATCATGCAGCAAGTAGGGCGGGGAGACATGAAAAAGTAGCAAAATTCCAGGGACGCCTTGTCCCTTATGTATATGCACACATAGGACCATTAAAATGTGTATTGTGATGCTAGCTTTAAAATTGGATGGTTCTTCCTTGAGTGGATTTATTTCCAAAGGAAGTGTCAGGCCAAAAGATTCTCCTTGGATTATTCCTCCAGTTTTGCAGCAGTTGATGGCACTACTGGTTTACTGCACTTCGGGAGAGGGGCTGGTGTTTTACACAGAGGGTTTGCAGCTGTGCTTGCCTTTGCCTGGTGAAGCCTTTTTGTTCTGTAGCTCTGGACTGCTCCCCAGTGCAAATATGCCTTTCGGAGTTGTGGTGCTCTCAAGCACTGGCTCCATCAACAACCATCACCTGAGAATCAGCGTGTCCAAAAGATGGGGCCTTTTTGCATATTTGCTCTCCTGTGCAAATATGCCTTTTGGAGTTGTGGTGCTCTCAAGCACTGGCGCCATCAACAACCATCACCTGTGAGAATCAGCGTGTCCAAAAGATGGGGTGCAGTGGGACAAGTGGGACTTTGTTACTTGTGTTTCCTGAGTCAGCGTTTAGTAAGGTGACATTGTCATGTTCATAGGACCTTAGGAGAAAGTCCTCTGTCTGTAGAGGTACTTGGAGAAGCTGCTACAGTGGCTAAGGGCCTCCACACCATGGTGGTTAACTTGTCTGAGAAAGACCAGCTGAGTGTGTCTGCTCAACAAGATGAAGGGAAGAAGAGAAAATGTTGGAAACGGTGGTTCCATGCCTTGCAAGAAAAAACCTCAGAAGTCCTGTGTTATTTTGTAAACTGTCTTTTAGATAAATGTTTTGATGACCGTCTCCATGAGTTCTTCGATGTGAACATGAGCTGGTCGAGAGCCCAACAAGGAGCAGTGGAGCAGTGCACATGCGTGGATGGCCAGATCAAGTGCCAGAAAACTGAACACAAAAGTAAGGGCCAGCGCTGGCTGGTCAGGATTTTACAATATTAGCCCTGTGTCCCTGCATGAGTGGGGAGAAATGAAAGCAGGGATATCAAAGCCCTTGGGCTGTTATACACAGTAGTGCTGCTCATGCAGCCCACGTACCCCATAAGAGGGAACGTTTTAGCTTTGCTTTCCATGTGTGAGCAGTAATGTTGATCCTGGAAATCACTTCACTATGTTGATCCCTATTTCAGGAAGCAATTAAGCGCTTTAAGTTGAATTTTAGGGATGTGCCCACATGCTTTCTTCAACAGGGATCTGATCCTGAGCTGCAGCACATAAAATATGCAGTAGGTTATATAATAGAAGTGGCAAAATTTCTGAACTTACGAGCTGTTTCCAGGGCTGTAACATGCCTGTGAACTTCATCCTGCCCTGTTCTTTCCCTGCATACCTACAATCTTCTTTAATTGCCATCTCGCTTCATGCGTTCTTCTGAGCCTGTCTGGCTTCTGAATTCCCAGCATATGGACTATACTCACCTCCACGATCCCATTTACCCAGTGTCTGCCCCCAAATCCTGGGGACTTTTAGGCTGACGTACCCATCCCTGGCCAGGGTGATGCTTCCGAGGTTTTGCAGCCCGCAGGGCACCTCTTTTTGGAAGAGGCAAGAGAGAGGCCTCCCCTGCATATGAGCTGCACTGCGGCTACCTTGCTATAGAGTCGGGCTCTGCTGACGGCTAATTAGGACTTTTGTCCTGCCCAGACTCCCAAACAACTTGCAGTACTGCTTAAGCTGCATAAAAGGCCTTTGAAATAGGTAAGCGCTTTAATTCCCACTTTACAGAGCTGGAAAATGAAACATGGAGGAAGCCTGGCTTTCTGGGACTCTTTACGAGTTTGTGGGAGAATTGGAAAAATCACTATAACTTAATATTTCCTTTATGATTCAGAGTCATAGATCCTAACTACTTGACCAAACTCCCTCCTAGGTAACGTATTGTGAATTTTAATGCAGCCTAGGGGCAAACATGGAATTGGCAGAGCCCTCCATACAGAAAGAAATGTTAATTCCAACATCACTGGCAATAATAATCATCAACCCCATTTTATCTCCCACGCATTGATAATATTTTTAATAGCTATGCTGACATTACCCAATAAAAGCAAAATCAGTGAGCCAGACCTCGGTGGGTATAAATCAGCATGACTTTTTTGTCTTCAGTTTCTATCAACTCTGAGATGAATAAAAAGGGAAAACATTCCCCAAAATACAGATGCACAGGGGAGAAATACTAAATTAAGTTAAAATGGACTTTTTTTTTCTTGTATAGGCTGTATCTTTTGTTTGATCTTAGTTTCTGCTTTTAGGTTGCGCTCAAAATCCTTGCCTGAATGGTGGTGAATGTAAAATGATCACCTTCAGTGGGAGAATAGTCTGTGACTGCAAAGGAGAATTTGTAGGGAAGTACTGCAATATTGGTAAGTAGAACAAGCTGCTGGGGAAGGGGGCAATCCAGTTTTTTCACATGTGTGTGAAGCTGACGTTTTGCAGCCTCTGTGTTTTATACTGCCTTTGCAGATATCTCGTGGAATAACTGAGTGGGGGAGTTATGCAAAACGTAACACAGAAGTATTTAGTGCATTCCTCCAGTGCCAAACATAGTGTGTTCTTCTTCCTCAAGAATGTGATTCTACAAATATTTGCTCATGTCCTCAATTTTATGGAAAATTAACCACAAAAAGTTTAATCCATTTGCTCATACCCATAAAACTGAGCACATGCTTCAGTTTTGCAGGAAAAGAATCCCAGGATCGTATTCTAGCACAACTGTTTCTTCAGATTCATGCATCCTATGCTGTCCCCTCATGAAGTAAGGGTTTGTATTCTGATCAAATGTGTAGGAGCTGGCTCTATTTGGTAACCTTACTTTATTGTGAACAGTAGAGAAAGACAAAAGGGCAGCACTATTTTGGTTATCCTGTATCTTAAATTAACAGCACATTTAGCTCAGCATAGCTGATCCTATATCCTGATCCATACCCTGATGTGCACTGATAGGTTAGGGAAGAGAAATCTGTCTTTCAGTCCTCCTTGTTAGTCCTGGGTTGCTTCTTGTTTGAGACTGCATTGGCTTTGATGCACCTTTCTGGTGGAAGATTAAACATTTCTCACTGGAGGATCCAAATCTGTTTTTAAAGCTTACATGTGTCTTCAAATTGCATCAGTGGCTACTCTTCAAACACAGTGGGTGTTGTCCATAGATTATAATAGATCAAATCAATCTATGATCCGATCAACTGTCTGGCTAAATCTTTCTGAGTATGTGAATCCCCAGGATTTGATATCAGTCCCATCAAAATCAAAGACAAGACTCCCAGCAGTTGTATAGTTGGACCTGAATGAGTTCTTGAGTTTTAAAAAAACAACCCTGCACTGCTCATCTTCAGCTGAAACCCCTTTTCAAATTCATATTTAGTTATTGATGTCCTGTGCCCAAAGCTGTCCATTAAACCTCCTCAGAGCATGGCTGGGCTTATAAATATCAAGCTGACACTGTTACATCTCTAATACTGGTTTCTGTCTCACTAGCTCTGAACAAGAAATAAGCAGGTGCTCTTTGATAAGTTGCAGATAATAAAGCAAGCATTTGGTTTGCTAAACAAATGGCTTTAGATGCTTACAATCCATCTGCATTTGGCTGCCTAACTCCCACACACAAAACAGGGACCTGAAAGCGTGTGTTTATCTGTCAGGGCCTTGCAAACAAGTTTTAAAATAAAAAGCCTTTGCCAGGATTTAGTCATTATAAATTCAAGCAAATAAATTAGTGCTGGGGTCTACTGACCTGATAGTTACATCAGACAAAAGCAACAGCGTTCTGATGAAAGCACCAGAGGTTTTGCAATCTCACAGTGTGTGAAATTGATTTTTAACTATATGTTGGATTAATTTATGCTTCAACCCTTCAATTTGATGCTGTGAGCACAGCTGGCTTTTTTCTCTGTTTTGCTCTTTGCAATCTTGTACAGTTTTCCTTGCCTAACAGGACTGAGTTTTAAGCTTACCCTTAAATCTGAATGGCCTACAAGTATTTCCTTGATTCAAGGAAAGTTACAGGGTCTCTAAAATATAATTTATTCAAAATTATTAATTTATAGTCAAATGTAAGCCCAAGTTGTGATACAAAATTTTCTTCTCTTTCAAAATAAAAAAAAATTAAATGTAATCAATGTAGTAAATCCCAAAATGTTGTTGGGCTTTGATGTATCTGGGATCACAGTGGTGTCTTTTGCTGGACATTTGCAAAGAATAGCCACTCGTCATGTGGTTTGAATAGAAGCCAGCTGTTTTTGTTACCATCACATTCACAAGTATTAATAGATGAAGTGTTATCCTGGGTCAGATCAGAAGTCTCCTTTCTATTGAGGTCCCAATACGGGCGAAGTAGAGAATGACCAAGGAGTAATGGAAGTAGCAGGAAATGTCCTGAGAAGTGCTCCTCCTCGTTGGAGGATTTTCTAGGATGGCTGTGCCATGCTAGTTCGTAAACGTATGCCTGTTTCCCACAAATTTGTCTGAACTCTTTAGCACTCATTTATGCTTTCGCCTTTCATGGCTTGATGTGTCAAGAAGTTCCAGAATTTAGAAAGCCGTGTTGAGGAGCAACATTTTCTACAATTAGTTCAAAACCATATCATTTTCCCCCCACTCTGTACTGTGAATAACTGAGCTTAACCATAACTTCTGTGATTTTATAGGTCTCTATCTGTCCATTCGCTGTCTCTTTCACACTACTGAGGTGCAGTCAAAGCTGAAAATCTCTTCCCTACTCTTCTAATTTCTTGCAAGCAACCACTAGCACCAAGCTCTTCTTCCAATGCCTGCACAATTGAAAAGCTATGAGCTACCTTAAAAAGTACTGGAGGTGACAAGTAAAACACAGTAAATACAAGTAACAAAGAAGATCTGTGTGCAAAAGACCCTGTTTCTATTTCTATTCTTTGTAGTAGTATGTTGTTTGCTAGACAGAAAGGAACAGCCTGAAGTACTAAAAGAAGAACTGCCATCTCAAAAATATTCTAATACAGTTTAGGTAAAAGAAATCTGAAAGAAATTAGATGCTAGACATTAGAATTAGATACTAGATGTTTGAATTGGATATGGAAGAACCCTCCCAAAACAGATGTTGTTCAATATTTTCGCAAGGATCCATTTTTAATTAAGTTTAATTCACGATAATTGCACTTAAATATGTACTTGTACATTTTCAGAAACAAATCATTTTTGTATGAAGAGCAACTTCTGAGACACAGCTCTTGATGAGGGAGCTCCGTATCCAAGGTCTAAGTGAAAAACTTGAATGCCAATACATGTGTTGTTTGTAGTGACAGAGTTTCCAAAGGGCCTGGCCCGCCACATGGGCAGTAATACATGTGAGGAAGAAGTGACAGGTATGAGACATGACAGGATGATGCTCCTACCCCTGGACCACGCTGCTGTGGTCCTGGGTGAGAAGTCAGTTAAAAGGGGATTATGAAGATCCTGCCCCCCCACCTTTTTTTGGAAAAGTTTAACTTTGTGAAAGGTGCTAACTGTCTGTCAAAGATACAAATAAGAGATTGTAAAATAACACTGATACTTAAGGTTTCTTTGTAGAGGTAGGAGTGATGGTAGAGCATTTGACTGAATGTAGAGGAAGATAAAACTAAAGAAAGTGGTGGTGTTTTTTGCCCAGAAGATACAGGTTAGTCAGTTATACTATTTTTTTTTTGCAGATGCTAAAGGGGCTGTAGATCTGTTGTTGCTGAGTGGTTAGTGCTTTGAGGTTTCTGTGCATCACTGTGTTCAAACTGCAGACTTCAGTGAGAGTGCAAAGGGAAACTAGTATATATTATGCTTTGTTTCTCACTTAATAACAATTTCTTCTAATCCTTTCCCTCCTTCCTGTGGAGTTCTTGCTTTGGTATTGTTTTTTAGATGTGGGTTGCTAGTTAATCTGGAGGTCTCATTTTTGTTTTTAGCTTGATTCTTGATTTACGGAGGGGTATGTTAGTAGGATTTATTGATCCTGTTTCTTTAGTTGCGAAGCCTTTTCCTGAAACATGTAGTCTATATTCGTAACTTTGTTGTGTTACTGTTGATTGAAAGAATAGCTGGTAGTTATGTGTGGGTAACTGAGTGAGGTTTAGCTACTTCCTTGGCTTTTGTTCTGGAGAATTATGTTATTCATAGGGTGGTACAATGCTGTTGATTGCTAACTGGGGGCTTGGGGGCTGCGAGAATGGATTTAGCAGCTTCTCAGGGTGTTTTCTTGAGGAACTATTTACTAAATCAAGATAGAGGGGTAAAGAAAACTGTTGGAATTGATGAGCTGAGGGTATTTCTCAGTGTTTTTTATGCTTAAACATGATGAGGTGGAAAATGAGTGTAGGATAGTCTGGGTTTGTGTCACTATGGTTGTGTGTTGCAGGCTTGAGAGTACTGGGAGGATGGCACAGGGGATTATGTGTTTTGAGGTCTCTTTGGAGTAAGGTTTAGGTAAGAGTGATGTGTTTTTTCTCTAGTATTTTGTTCATGAAGTTGTTGGGAGATATTTTTGAAAAACCTTCATGCTTTCAAGTGTTTGCTAGTTAGGCTATGGGTGATGGGATTAGAGGGGTGGATAACGTAGTTTTAAAGAAAGCATGGGTTGGGATGCTAAATATGGAAGATGTATGGTTATATAAGGAGATGAGTGTTGTTTTATTTCAGAATTAGGTTGGGGGTTTTTAGAAAAGTAAGATGAGAGAATTGATGAATATATAATTATGTTCAGGAAAATAAATGCTTTGGCCACATCTTTGAGGGTAAAGCTGGAGGAGTTTGATGTAATAAAAGCAGACAAAAAAAGACAGGGAACCCACTTTCTTTGCATTTATATGCATTACTGAAATAGGGTGTTTGCAGTCTTCTGCCAAAAAAAGTAATTTAGTAAAGGAAAATCCATCTCTGCAAGCAGGAGCAAAAGGTTTAAGTCTTTCTCTTCTGAATCTCTAAGAAGTTCATGAGTCTTAATTTTTTGGTTTATGTTTACTAAAGTTACATATTTTATAATCTATTTATTAGAATGCCTTCAGTTTCATGTTTAACATTGTATTTTCTAGCATCCCAGTGAATAAAAAAGATTAATAGGGTGAAGTATAATAACAAAGTGAGCTGGCTAAAAGTAATAACTTAAACCAGCTGGTTCCCCATTACTTATCCCCTGGATAAGTAAGTCTACTAATAATAGTTGAGGAGGATTTGTGCGGTTAGGATATTTTGTGCTGTTTGCATGTGTGGAGCATTGGGATTGGTAATAAAAGTAAGATGGAAGGTAATAAAGTTGGTACATTGCCAGAGTTGTTAGGGACAGCATATAGACGTCAGAGCAAATCAGAAGTATTGCGTAGTTTGATACGGTTTGAAGCAGTGAGAGGAGGAGGTGGTTTGCAGGGGTAAAGTTTTACGGGTCCCTTAGGAGATTAGGGAGATTACAGCAAGGTTTAGTAAGGCAAGAGAAAGCCTGTGGTAGGTACCCTTGCAGAAATAGTAGGGATTAGCAGGGATTTTTGCAAATTTTGAATTGTTGGGTTGTTAAAGCTGGTTCCAGCAAGGAAAAACTAGGTGTTACTCCAACAGCCGTAATTATAAATGATAGGAGGAAGTGAAAGGAAGAGAAGTGGGCAAGATAGCGTTTCCAGTTGAAAACCCACCTAGGATTCCTTACAGTAAGACAGTGTCAATATAGGGGTTAACAGAGAAGAGATCAGGAATAACTAGCTTCTCAAAACAATATTTATAATGCATAGTCTGTGGAGTTGGTAGATGTGAGCGCTAATAATGAGGCTACTCTGACGCCTCAGTTTTCTTTATAGAGTAAAGAAGTATAAAATCCTTGTCTGATAAGGAGGAAGACCCAAAGAAGGAGGGAGCACTGCTTGTGTGGAAGTTATGGATGAGTCACCCACGATGGACATGGCAGCAAACTGGGGCTAGAGAGGAGAAAGCCACCAAGATGTTGGTGGTGTAGGATAGAGCAAGTAATAGCTCTGTGAGGAGGGAGGGTAAGGCAAATAGCAAGGAGTCAGCAAAAATTTCTTCAGTTAGAGGTAAGTGTAGGAAGGAAGTCAAGAGAGGACTTGTTTATTTTTACAAAAGAGTACTTTTCTTTTTTCCCAGCTATTTCTGTGTTTAAATACAGTAGAGCCTTTTTAGATCACCTTTTTTTCTTTTTCTTTTTTTTTTTCCTGTAATCCCAGTGTAAGCTAGTATGATTTGTTGGTGGTTCTTTTTTTTCTGAATTATGTTTCATTTCAGGACCAGTAGCAGCTGCTTAGTCCTTATAGTTAGCATAAGATCCTTGGATTGGCAGCCATATGGTCCTTGGCCATGACTGTAGTTTTAGCTTTGTAATTCTGGCTTTGTTTAAGAAATATGACAGGGGTATCAGTTAATTTTTAATTAGTTTTAATAGAGGATATGCCTTTTCCTGAAATGTCAGATGATTGACATCTTTTAGCCTGTAAAATCTGCTTAGCTGTATAATTGTTAATTAGGGAGGTGGTTGAAAGGGAGATGTGGTAGACTTGTGGTACGGCAGCTCACAGGCTTGCAGCTCACCTCTTCCTATTTTTCTGACTCACATTGCATTACTTTAGCCTACAAAAATGACTTGTTCTCAGGACCATGCTCTTTAGATCCAAACACAAAGACCTACAGATACATTCAAAAGAAGGACAGCTTTGAATGGAAATGAGGCACTCAGATACTTTTGAAAATCCCATGAGGTAAAACACGCAAGAGGTAGTTTCCCTGTCAAGGTAATAGTGCTGGGATCTGTTTGTGTCTGCTAAGATTTCTTTTGCCTACATATTGACAAGCTATTTCCTGAAGATGTTGCTCCTTTTCAGTCTGTATACCTGGATTCTTTGATCGCCTCTGTAAATCATAACTGCTGTGCTAGAATTCAAGATTGTCACTAGAAAAATGAAATGAAAAAAAGAACCAGTCCTTCTTGTTATTTAGGATATTGCTCTTCTAAGCTATAAGAGAATGCCAGTAGAGTTTATAAGTTTCTGGACTGAAAACTTTAAGTGAAATGTTTTGGTCTACTAAGAAAGGAGAAGGTAAATTTGTGCAGTAGCTTTTATGACAAACGCAATTCTTCAATTTTTGCTCAGTTCATCTTATAAGTATTTGTAAGTGCAATGATAGGAAGATACTTTGTAGGAGTATATTAATAAGTCCCACTGTGATGAATGGAGTGTGCAATCTCCTGGAGTTATGATGCAATTTAAAAAGGTCTTTTATGCTTTACAAATCACTTTGTTTTCCCAGGACTAAAGCCATTCTTGTTTTGTATGTTGAGTTTCTATTATGTTTAATTCACTACAAAGGGATGCCAATTTTTTTCCAGTATTTCTACATAGTTTTTGGCTCAGACAGATTGTGTGTTTCATAACCAGGCTGTAGTTCCAGTAGGGATTTATTTCAATGTCAGGTGCTGTCAGACTGGAGGTTATATTGCTATTCAACAAACTGGAAAGCAGCACATAATATGAATTAGTTATTTGTTAGAAATTAGTTACACTTATTATTTGCTGTTGTAGTAAATCATAAGACCAAATATAAATACTAAAAATATATTTATATGCATATATATAGATACACACACATATATATACATATACGCGTATATATATTATGAACAAATTGCAAGATGACAGTTTATTCTGAAGGTAAATGCAATTTTCCTTTGGGGAGGTGATTAAGAGCAAATGCAAATGTTTCTCGGGGTTTTTGCATCTCACACAGGAGTGTCTTGCTGCCTTGCTGCCCTCGTAATGCCTGAGAGGGGTGAATGCTTTACGCAGCGTAGCCGGACGCCCGTAGGAGCAGCCTGGGGGAACCCTGGAGCCTCCCTTCCGCGGCGCGTTCACGGGCAGCTCAGACGTGTGGTTAGTTGGGCTTGCAGCTAGGCAAGTGGGAGCTTCCTGTGGTCACAGTTACACCAAAACTTGAGTTCAATGACTTTCTAAAGAGCTTTCTCACCTGGACAACTGGTAATTAAGACACTGGGGAAGATCTCATACAAGGGAAGCTGTGAGGAGAGAGAGAACTTCTATTGTTATCCTCTTCCCCCTTCCAACACGTACTAGAAATTACGCTAACATGGTGTTTAATAAAAGCATCACAAGTCTGTCAGGGATAAGACAAGATATTATGCATGAATGCAAAGGTTGCTTGAAACTGTCCCGCTCCAGAATTAGCACCAGCAGAGAAAAAAAACAAACAGACAAGGAAACCCAGAACCCGCAAACATTTCTATTAATAGAATGAAACAGAATATGTGATATCCGTAGCTGGGAAAAAAAAACAGTCGAGTCTCACAAACATTAGCAAAATGATTGATTGGATGTCTGGGGGAAAGCAAAGCAAAACAAAGATGCATTGCTTTCTACAGAAAAAAAAATCCTAAAGTTATTCATAAAAATGTTCAAGTACATAACTACAGAACTTGAAATAAAATTTGGTGGCAGAAAGATCTTGTTAAATGTTTTCGGGAAGTCAGCAATTAGAACCGGTTGCATAAGTTTTATTTAAATTTACTTTTAATTTGCTAAAGGCCTGGAAGTGCTTTTTGCTGAAAAATCAACACAAAAACCTGATGTGATATTCTGACAAAATATGCCATCCCAACACAATGAAGATATTTGATGCCAGCTATTTAAACTCTCTGGGATTTTCAAAAATAATACATAAAAGAGAATTATTTCTAGTTTTACATCTCTTTTTTATTTTAAAAAGAAGATATTGACCTAGATCTGCAGAGTAACTTGCAGCTAGATTTTTGTGAAATGAAAATGCCCTCTGAAATTTTAGGCCATTTCCACTCTATCGTTGAGTGGCAGCACCAAAGAGAAGTGAATGGACGAGAAGAATATGCATGTTCTACCTTCCATCACTTTCCTTTGCATAAGAAAATAAATATGTTTCGGAGTTGTTAGAAGCCGCTGAAGCTATAAGACTTCAGAAAGAACAATTCCCAGCCAGAGCAATCCATTAGAACTGCTGAAAGCAGACCACCTACACATCACTTCTGACAAAGGTGGAAAAAGAGGTTTTTTGATACTTCAACAGTTGGGAAAAAAAAAGACGACTATTAGAAGAAAAAGGGCTATGGAACTGCAAACATTCCAGAGTTGTTTTATTTATTTATTATTTTTTTTAAGAGCCATTTGTCCTCTGTTACGGATGATGATATGTATTAGGCTTTGGGTATATTTTTAATAGCCTTAAATACATAATGAGGTGCCCTTTAATGAGGTGTGCTGTGGATCTGGGAGTGCTTCTGCAAGCTTGTCACATGCAGGTTGCTGGAGAAAATCAGGCCGATAGAGAGCTGCTCATGACTGACTTAGCCGGAGTGTTTCTCCACAAGTTTTGAGATGAAGTTGCTCTATTCCCAAAATACTCATTAGAAAACCAAAGACAAAGAACTGTGTGAGAGCTATTCCTGTTGCTTTCAGCAAGTTCAGTACATGAGCCAGACTTCTTCAATACAGGAGGAGAACATGAGGGATGATTTGGAAAGGGCCAAAATTTTCCAGTTATAATCTCCTGGCAGCTGCAGCAACTGACTGGCAAACTTGCAAAAACAGAGATACATTGGATTTTAAGGCTGACAAGGTTGAGCACAACTTGTAAACACCATCTGCAAGATGTCCAAGTCATTGGTGTTGCAGAACATGGCCCTGATCCTGCATCGAAACAGAATCTCTTGTTTCATCCTCCCTAATGTAGGCGACACTAAATCATTTTGGAATGTAATAAATACAGTACAAATAAAAACAGCACCTGGCATTTCCCTGGATAAATGAAAGAATTTAGCATACAGCATGATGGTGGTATTTTCATGACAGGCAAACAGAGCCTCTTAACTTGCGACTTGCCCAGAAAATAAGTGGCAACGTTGCCAAGAAATGGTTGCTATTACTAGAGATGCAAATGGAAGACAGCTCTTTTCAGTGTGCTCTATTAAGATAATGGTTGTTAAAATATGTGCTTGTTTTTAATATTATGTTCACCCTTATTGAAATAAAAGGAATTTTAATTAAAGGATCAGGAAAGGTTTTCCCACCATCTCAGAAGCGTCTGCCAAGCCAGGTGAGAAAGACAATTTTGCCACCTGTTTGCCTGCTAGCTCACATTAAACTCCTGCACCAGTGTCCTTGACATCCAGCTCCCAAATTTATGCCATGTGCTTGCTTGTAATTTTGAGATCTGTTGCTGCACTGATGACTGGGAAGGATAATCAACCTCAGCCGTTTATTGCTGCAATTCACTTGTTCAGTGCTAGTTACATGCCCCATTTCCCACGTCACCTTATTCTGTCAAAATAAACAGATCTTTGGCAATAGCTGTCCACGCTGGGGGTTGTGACAGCTCATCCTCGCAGTTTGTTTCTCAACAGCCAAGCAGCATTATGGTGTTATATATTTAAGCATGTTTATATGTTTAAAGGAACATTACAGCAGTCCTGCAGATGTCATGGATAAGTCACACTGACATGGCTGGGATAAGAAACCCTCTGGGCTTGCTCACCATTAATCCTCTTTGTACTTTAGATGGTTTTGTGTTTCCTTTGGAATAATCTGAGCTGTGTTTTGAGGGTAGGCTTTCTCAGTGCAGCTCAGTGCAGCTATTTGTACACAAGTGCATCCCCACATGCTTTTCAGCCATAATGCTGGTATGTGCCGTTGATAGATCTTGGCAGCTGAATATACAGGTCCTGGAATATATATGTGAGACCTATCTGAAGAAATACCCTATGTACAGGTAATAAAGAAACAGGTTTTATATAAGGGAATTCAACCAACTAGCTTAACTATTGTGAAATCGATATATTCGCAATATGCATGTGTGTAAGCATGAACTTAAATATATATGAGTGTATGAGTATATATGAGTGCGTGGGTGTGTATATATATTTATGTGTGTATGTATGCACACATGCTGTATACAGGTTTGTTTGAGGCTATTAAAAAAGTCATCTTCCAAAATCAGACTTTTAAAGCATTTGCTGGCAGGGCAGGATTATTTGGGCTACTTTATACATTAGCCATCTCTATGTGAGTTCCTTGACATAAATTCCCTTTATTGTCAATGGAGAACCTGTTCAACGTAGTCAAGAGTATATGGTAAGATTCGTCTCATCTTTAAAAAGTTGCCTAAAACAGGCTAGATCAGTTTTGCTCTAGAAATGCCTGTTTCTCTGAGTTGCCTGAGAAGGGAGTCTCCAGTATTGAGCTGAGTTGTAAGTGCCTAAAATTAGTCTAGATGAATCCCAACCATATTGCTGACTTTGCTGCAGATTGCCGACTACTCTTCCATACACAGTAAAAAATTTAGGTCAAATTCTCTTCCATATTGCACGTAAAATAGTTATTTGTGCATGTGTGAAATGGGGCTAACTCACTATTCATGTTAAACTACTGCTTAAAATGAACTCACATTTTTTTAAGTTCTGGTTTGCTGGAACAAATTCCTGCAAAAGGTAAAAGGTGCTATAGAATTGGGCCTGTTGGCCCTCTTTGGGGGCCTCAGACAAGAGAGAAGTGTTTATTTAAGCTGACCAGTGTGCTCTGTCTTGCCAGTTCCCAGCCATCGGTGCTACGTTGGCAATGGTACAGAGTACAGAGGTACTGCAAAGACAACAATTTCTGGACACAGCTGCTTGCCCTGGAATTCAGATTTACTTTACCGAGAGCTCCACGCTGACAGTGTGGAAAAAGCAATTCTCTTAGGCTTGGGACCTTTCTCTTACTGCAGGTGAGGAAAGTTCTTGTTTGTCCTGCGCTTTGTGAGACAAGAGATGGATGTATCGAGGGAGCAGCTTTGGCAGAGAGGAGGGCCACGAATATCCAAGCAGGTGTTTTCCATGTCTTAGAAAAGCCAGACTCTAGCAGCCTGACACCAGGGATGTACGTGTGGAGAAGATTGGGTTGGCTAGATAGGCTAGATCAAAAGCTGGGTCTCCCAAGAAAAGGCTAGTCACCATTTCCCCATTTTTTTTCCAAATGGCACCATACCTCAAATATTTTGAAATTGTTCATCACCATATATTCACATGGAGAAAGAATCACACTAGCCAGACTGAAATGGTTAATTTTTTATTTCAGAATCTTAAGTTGTGAACTATGCAATAGGAAGGAAAAGAAAACTATTTTGAAAGTGAAAAGTTATTTCAGAATGAGAAATCAAAACACTTTACTTACATAATGTCAAAATGGGACATCAAATTTCTTTCTCGGATTTCTTCCAAAACTAAATTCTTGCAAAATACAATTTCACAGTCTTTTGATCTTGATGGATCTGCACAGATGAGAAATTACATTTTTACTCAAGCTTTCTGCACAGTTATAATCAGAAGGTGATATATAGGCTTTTTTTCCCTCATTTTATGCTCCTCCAGTCTACGAGATCTTTATAACATCAATGGATAGCCATAAATAAAGGAAATGTTTCCATTTAGAGTAAATTCTGGAGATGAGCAAATGTTAGAAAAGGCGAGGTTTAGATGCTTCTCCGTAACTTACTGGCTGATCTGTATTTTGTGTGTGTGTAGAAGGCAAACTAGTATTTCAGGAGGATCAGGATGTAGTGCACTACATTCCTAATTTGTCTGGTGGCAGAAAGCACGAATGCTCAAAGAAGCTGCTCTTCTCTGTGATCTAAAACAAGCTAATGAACAGTTCCTATATCCTCTCTAAATCCAGACTGGCTTAGTTTCCAACGCTCATGCCTGTCTCTAGTGCTTAAATATGAGTTTCACAGTAACCCTGTAGAGCATGGCAATTTACGGGGCACATATTTCGTGCTCTGATAAGTCCTGATCCCCTCAGTTTGCACCATATTCCCTTGCAGATTTGAAATGCAAAGAATTAAATGGTGTTGGAGCTGATGTTATCATATTCTGTAGAGCTGAGAATAAAAGCTTTTCATTTTTGTCACTTTCTGGGGCTCTCTCTGCTATACTATATAATCCAGGAGAGATCTCCTTCTTCAAATAGTCTAATTTAGAAACATTGTTGGTGGAAGATGACTCAACCTGTATTGCTTCTTCAGTTCTCAAAATATGAAATTGCTTTAATCTTTTTCTGAATAGCAATCAGATTGAAAAGAGGAAAAAAAAAAAGAAGAAGAACCTTAAAATAACAGATACTGCTTCCAACTGAAATTAGAATTACTATTTATCTGGAGCTCTGAATTACCTTGTCTATTTTTTGGTCATACTGAAGATCCTACTTGGTCTTCAAAGTTTCCTTGGGTTAGTAACTTCAGTAAGTAAATTGGGCAAATTTCTCATTACCTACTTTGCAGCACTGGTAAAGAGAGTTTTGCTATACCATAGGAAAAAATGAGTAGAATCGGTGAAAAGACCCATTTTGCACAAAAGTAACAAAGAGCTAAATTGATTCTGTTTTTTTTTTTTTCCTCCTCCTTAAAATGCTTTTGAGGAATGTAATATTTTCTTGAGGTAGTCTTGTGCTTCCACCGACTCTCCAGGGAACATGAACCTGAACATCTCAATTTTTTTTTGCTAGTTATTCTTGTTATGCATTTTTTATGAATCTACCTGTGTTGGAATTTCCTCATTTTAAAAAATCATCTAAAAAAGGAATCTCCCTCATGGGATTTAGTCCTGAAAATAGCTGATTTGAAATCGGCTAAATACTTCAGTGTGGGCTGCAACTGAACCATGTGAACATTCCTGTGCATCCAAATACTTGTAAGAAAATTTTATTGCTGTTGAGTCATGTGTCTGCATTTTAGGCCCTGAACAACCTTAGAAATCTGGCCCCTGACCAAATGCTTAACAAGCTTATCTCTAAGCATGAGTAACCCTACTGAAAGGCTACTAACCCGTTTAGGGGAGCTTCTTTAGGCTAGGTTCAGATGGCTCAGCGCTTGGCCATCCTGTCAGCCCTCTGCCCCATCCAAGAGAAATCACAGAAAACATCTGGGAAGTGTGGAACAATGTTGTGGTTAACGCTTGTAATTTCTTCTCCCCTTAAATTAACCAGAAATCCAGATGAGGATGAGAAACCATGGTGTTACATCATGAAGGACAACAGCTTGTCTTGGGAATATTGTAACATTCAATCTTGTGGTATGTAGAAGTTGTCTTAAAATCTATGTTATGAGTTAATGAAGATTTACTAATAATAGAACAAGTTTTCACTGTATAATTTTGAATATTCTATGGCCCTCAGTATGTTTAGTATTTTGCTGTTTGCAGTAAACCAAGTTTTACTGTTTGCAGTAAAAGGCCAAAGCAAGCTGCTTTTGCATGACCGGTGTCATGACAAAACATGATTTTTTTATGGTGTACAGCAGTGTCACACTACCCTGTTACAATTCAATGACCAAAATCATCCCAATATTACCAGAATTTCTGCCAGAACACATGAAACTTCAGAAATGAATGATGTTTTGATACAAACTGCTCCTCCTCAGAGAAGTAGGCTCAGGGAAGGGAATGGGCCTCTATGAGAGGGCTGGATCCTGATGGCATATGACATAAAGAATTCTAACTCCCCAAATTACAGAAGTCTGCTCTTTGCCTAGATCGATATTTAGCTGTTGTTAAAGCAGGCCTTTGGAGTTGTAATCTGAAAAGTCAGTCCTTTTATTCCACATTTATGATTTACATACACATGAGTGATGACATTAACTCAGTCATGTTCCTTCTTGCCATCAGAATGACAAAGCTCAGTCCAGCATGTGAAAATGAAGATATGCTGTTTCGTGCATTGTGTCTTCAACAGTAATAAAGGTTATATCTGTACTGGTAAATGAAACAGTGCCTGAATGTATACATTCCCAGGCACATTTAATTTATACAAACATACATGTAGCCGAAGTGTTTGGACAAGACATTGATTTCAATCTTGCAACTCTCCTCCTGAGTCATACTCAGTTGCATGTGAACATTTAATGATAATTTAATGAGTCTTCATTTTAAAGACTCCTATGGAAGCTCCAGTCCTTAAAAATCACTGGGATTTACTGTTTGATACCATACCCATTTATATTTTAGCAAGCAGGGAAAGGAGGCCGCCAGCTCCAGATAATGTGGAAAATTTTGCAGTTGCCAGAAGACCATGTGGGAGAAGGCACAAAAAAAGAAGTTTTGTGAGACCCAGGATTGTTGGGGGATCTTCATCTTTGCCTGGATCTCATCCCTGGACAGCAGCTATATACATTGGAGACAGTTTCTGTGGTGGAAGCCTTATTCAGACTTGCTGGGTGGTGTCAGCAGCACATTGCTTTGCTAACAGGTAAACTAGTAGGCTCCCACCTCATAGTCACAAACTGCTTATGAATCACAACGGACCTGAATTGTGACAATGAGGAAGAAGAGGTTATGTTTCAAAGCAGTTACTGGCAATATGAGTGCAATTCATAAACCGACAAAGGCCTTGGAGACCTATTCTCCCACTAGCTTTTAACTTGCTCATTAAGGATCCTTGGTGCAGTTAAGTGATCTGATTAAAGGAATAAGGTAGTGCTGGGTCTGAGGATGGCTGGGTATAGAACAGGAGCTTGCACACACATCAGCATCTATGGTGGGGAAGTGCTTATTTCCTTTCCTTGCACTTACCTGTCTGCATGCTCATGCCTGCCCTGAGGTACAACAGAGATGCAAGATGCCTACTCTCATTGCTGTGTTTTGTTCAGAAAGGCTGAAGCAGCCAAACAGTGATTTATTACAGACAATAAATTACTGCTGGTTAACAGAAATAGAACGGCCTGAGTTTTCCCAAGTGCCAAATGGAAGATTTGAACCCCTGCTGAATTTCAGCAGGAAATTGCGGGATTTTTTTTTTCTGCAAGCTGGTAGAACACTGGAGAAAACATTGACTATAGGATCCTCTTATTTTATTTCAAGTATTTATTTCTCCCCACTTTTCCTGAGTTCAGTTTGGTCATTTTGATGGGAAAAAATATTACATCATTTCATACCCATTGTTCCTTTGCACTGTAAAGAAGCCAAGAGAAACAGAAAACCTCATGCCGGGCTACATACCCCGCTAGCTGGTAGAGCTAATAATACCACCGTGAATGCTGTGCTCAGGCATTCGCAGCTCCAGCCACAATGCATTTGTTGTTCAAATGCTGTGAAATAGCTACTAACTTTGGCAGCTGCTCAGGACATTTCCACCCACTTACAGCTGGTGGTTTCGTACATACAGATTTTCCCTAATTGCTGCACTATAATTTGCATTCTTCGGCTTGGGTAGCACCTCCGAGTTAGCCACAGTTTCAACTATTTCCGCTAGGCGACAATAGATACCTGTGCAAATAACTTTTTATTTTCTTCCCTTTTTGTAACTCCTCCTTATTTTTTCTCTCTCTTTTCCCGAATGATTCACCATCGATTCATAGGCAGTCATAGCAGTGCCTTTACAATCTATTCTAAGCACTGTCCTGGGAGGCAAACTTCCACTTTGTTTAACAGGCCCCAAATTGTTTTCAAAGCTACAGATTTGGCTACTTTTCCAAACTCTTCCTGATTTTTCCCAAATTTGCCTTTCTTCCCAGCACTTCTACTGGTTCCCCTTAGTTGTCCATCCTGGGATAGTGGATATAACAGTACTGTGGTCTTTTTTTAAAGTAAACAATCAACAATTGAAAAAAAAGATGAAAAAACGGCTGAAAATTTACATGAAAAAAAAATACCAGACTCTCCTCCGAATGTGTTTTTTTCCCACTAGATCAGCGTGCTGTTGAGACCTTTCTCCACCAAGCTCTTCATGATCCTAGACAGCAGATGTAACACTGATCAATTTAATAGGAGCACCAAATAGCTGGTAGCTATTAGGTGGATGCTGCCCAGATGTTCCCACAGTGTTGGTTTCCCATATTATAAAGTCTTGACCATGCCTGTAGTATCCTTAAAATCCTGTTTTCCTAGCAAAATCCACCACTGGCTAGTTTTCTGGTCTCTCATCTTCCTTAATTTTTGTATGTATTGGCAAAGCCTGGTCAATATAGGTAAATAAGTTGCTGGTACAAGAGGTACTTGCTCTGCGAGCAGCTTGGCAGAGGATATTTGGGTTATTTCTTTCTGCCAAGAAACAGCAGCCTTCACTAGATTGATCAGGACCCACAGAGTCTAGGTCTCCTTATAAAACTACAGATTTTTTTTCTTGGTTGGTAGCAGGTAGGCAGCCTAGGAGACAGGTCATGGTATTTTTAGAAAGTAATATAATGGATGTGGTGGGGAGATGAGGTTATTATAGTTCATGGGGCATGCAGCAAGTGAAAAATGGATTGTATTTGTCCTGTTAATCACACAATTGCTTGTTCTTTCTTTTATATTATAGCCCACCAAAATCCACTATTAGAGTAGTTCTGGGTCAGCATATATTTAATAAAACGACTGATGTAACGCAAACATTTGAAATAGAGAAATATGTCTTACATCCTGAGTATTCTGTGTTCAACCCTACTGACCACGATATTGGTGAGTATTTTTGTGCTTACAACACTATATCCTGTTTAGTCGACTTAATTTTTATTTCAGTTGTTCTGCTGAGAACAGCCTTCACAGTGAAAAAAATTGAGACATTAGGAGAGGCTTTTGATAGCAGAGGGTTCTTAGTTCCGCCAGAATTATAGCAGCATCTGATAGCTAGACAAATTCAGATGAGAAATAAATTGCAAATTTTAAATAATTATGGTAATTAGCCATTGGAGCAATTTACCTAGATGTATGGCAGATTCATCATCACTTCAAGCCTTTGTGGGATTGGGCGTCTTTTTCAACTGAACCAAAAACCGTGGGCTTGATGCAGGAATTTCTTGGTAAAATGCTATTGTCTGTATTGTATGGAGGATCTGACTAGATGAATATAATAGCCCCATCTGCTCCAAAAAGCTATGTTACTAGGAATCATTTTTTTTTTTGTACTAAAGAGAGAGATTTAAAAATCAGTCTTCTTATCAGTCAGAAGTTAAATGCCCTTCTGATTGGCCTTACAGCATTAGTCAGAATGACAATAGAAGAGAAACCTGCTTCGTTTTTCCTGATCTGCTCTTATGGAAGCTGGCTTCTCTCCCCAGGGTATCGAGTGTGAGCGCTCTGCGTATGAGAGTATTTAACTGCCTGGCAATGGGGATATCTTAGGTCAGGAACATACTGTCTTTTTGCTCCTGGATGGTGAATATTTCTGACTGTAGAGCAAAAGGCCTTCAGATGCTGTGTTTGTGGGAGGTCTGCCAGAATAGCATGAAATGAACATGATTTGAGGTATTACTCTGCTCTGAACTATCCTGTTGTAAATCAAAGCTGGTACTTTGAGATCCCATAGCTCTCTTAATTGCTCTGAAATCTGGCATGTCTCACAGATGTGGAGCACCCACTTCTGGGCTTGATTGAAGGTGGAGACCCTAGGACATTTGAAAATTCCATTTGAAAACTAACGATCTGATCACAGGCAGAAATCTGAAGGAAAAGAAAATAAGGAGGCACACTGTGCTCTGGCAGTGCAACAGGAGATTTATTTGGAGCTGAAACTTCTGTGCAAAGGGCAACCAGCCACCACATGAGTGTTTGCTGGGAAGCAAAGAGGAAGGGGGCAGAACTGGCGAGGAAGGGAGAGGAGGTGAGGAAGAGCAAGCTGCTGAGTGCTGAAGTGCACCTTGCGTGGGCTCCTTGCTCTGTGAGATACTGTTTACATGCACGCAACAAATCCTGCCAGCAGAGAAATGAGACTGGGCAGCAGCATCTCTTGCTATCCACGCAGCTGTGTTGAGAAAATCCCTGGCTTCTGAAAGCCATGACACGAAGTCTGATGTGTCATGTGTGCCTGTGTTACCTCAGCTTGGCCACCTCCGAGGAGGGTGTGAAAATTGGACAAGCGCCTGTGTTGCACCAAACACAAAGTCCCCTCACTTGCTCTGCAGCCAAATACAAGCGGTCCTCTACAGAGGACCAGTGTTTCTACTACTTCCGATGTCTCCTTTCAGGTCAAGCTCATGATGCTGGATAACTCCATATGACATGTTCTTGTTAGACTATATGCACCTCCCTCCTCACAAGTGTGCCTGACCACTGGCCCATCCTTCCCCCAGTGCAGTGAGGTGCAGTGGGCACGTGTACAGGTCCAGGATAAGTGCTCCATCTCCCAGAGGGACCCAACTTGCTGAAATTATCTCATGAGGCATGCAGAGCTCTACAAAAATGTTTCAGATAATCCCTTGACCAGTCAGGGCTGGTCCAGAGATTCTGCAGGTTTTGCTGATTTTAGTCCTGCGAGGACAGAAGAAAGGTTATGGAAGTAGCATAGTTCTCTATCATTTCCAGAAGCTTGGTTTCGAAATATCCTAATTTTTCATTCCTTTTTTTCATTCCTTAAACAACATCAATTTTGCTGAACTCAGTGATAACAAGGAGTTTGAATTACATCAGCTCTTTCAGTAATTATGTTTTAAAATCAAACTGGAATTAGGCATGTGCCCAGACTTCCAGAAACAGTGAGCATTTACACATCCCACTGATTTCAGCTGAAGCTGTGGATTTGTCACTGTTACTTAACTTTAAGGTAGGAGGAGGCATACATATTCTCTCTCTCCCCCATTCTCCGCAAAGGCAGTGAAGCAAAATCTACTCAGCAAGTGCAGCATAAAACAAATATTCCCACAAGTGGAGGAGCTGAATGTTTCAGCCTTCAATTTACTGTGAAATCAGGTGCTGTTGAAATGAGTCTGTCTGTCTTTGACTGAAATATCTTAATTAAGAGAAGCTTAGGGGATAATTAAACTTGCATCTGAGACCCATTGCTGCCAATCCCATTAAAAAAAGAGAATAGTCTCTTTATTCCGCCTATATTTTCTGTTCTGCAGTTTTGATTAAGCTGAAGAAGAATGGCCAGCGTTGTGCCGTCAAGTCCCAGTTTGTCCAGCCCATCTGCTTACCAGAAAGTAACACCGTTTTCCCTGAGCAGCACAAATGTCAGATTTCCGGATGGGGACACAAGCATGAGAGTGAGTTAATGACACACTCAATGTTGGGGGGAAAAATGATGCTAAATGAAACATTATGCTCAAGAATATGCTATACAATTTAGAGTTTCAGAAAATACTTTGAAGGGACCTCTGTTGGGATTCATTTTCCCTGCCTTTAGATGCTTACAATAGTTACCTCTGAAATGGTCATTCTGAACATAACCTTAATTGTCATTGAACCCTGGAGGGTGCTTCATTTGACCAAATGTTTGCATCTATTTTAGGCTGAGATGAGTTGTCAACTCAGTAGGTCTCGGTGGAGTGTGAGGGGAGCCCACAGTAAGTAGCCTAGTTGTGGGTACCAACGCCATACATACCTGCATTTATTGCAGTGAATCCTACCCCTGGTTTCTCAAGGTGGATATTGACGAGCACAAACCAACCACAATCTACTTAAACAAAAGCCAACGATGGCGGAGATCTTTACCTTCACCAGGCAGGAAACTATGAAAACATCCATTGGAGGGGGCAGTTAGACTTTGGGTTAAGCAGCACAACATCCAGCTCAAGAAAGGTGAAAAGAAGGAAATACTGCTTCTCACCCATCTTTTTTATATATTTTTTTTAACCCTTCTCTGGAAAATTTGTAAAGATATATCTGGTTATTCGCATACCCTGCAAGAAAGTCTGGTACCAATTATTTCTGAGGAAAAATGCAGGAGCCCTGAAGTTTATGGAACAGAAATCAGTGAAAATATGTTCTGTGCTGGATACTTCGATAGCGAGACTGATGCTTGCCAGGTAATGTTGTGAATTTGCTGTCTGCAGTTGACTCGTGTGTATTATCACAAGGTATGTTGCAGCGTTACAGTACTGCCTTTTGACATTACAGTGATACCTAACTCTTTAGCTCTGTTTCCTAAAGCAAGGAAATGTATGTGACAGCAGCATTTGCTTCCACTGTGATTTTTTAACCCCCTCAGTGTCAACTAAGTTCCAGAGAGGGTCAAAAACCCCCAGGACGTTATATTCCTCCTAGCTGCACATAAGCCACCTCCACAGAGGAGGCGAGTTGCCTGTGCTTGTGCCTGGGAGATGGCAACGTGACGGCAGCGCTCGGGCGGCAGCTGGCAGCGCGCGGAGCCAGCGCCGGTGCTGCTGCCTCCTGCCTGCCTGGAAATAAGGATACCTGGGTGGGAGGTGTGGAGCAGCGGGGCTTTGGAGGAGGAAGGAGCTGAGGATATTAGAGTGGTTTTAACAGGGTGGCATGTCAATGTGTTGGAGACTGCATTTCACGACTCCCACCCTTCACGGAACAACCGCTTCTTCCTGCTTTGCATCTCTTCTGCAGTTGTGTCACACTCTGGCTCTCAGGGAGGCTCGATAAGGATCAGGCCGTTATTTGGATAAACCTTCAATTGTCTCTGTAGTTGGCATTGCTGGAGAAGAGTTTCTCCTTTAGCAGTAATTTGGGGAACAGACAACACTTGCCTAATACTTGGCAATGAGATTAAGTAAAGAATATGATGTTGTTGTGTTCTGGAACCCCCAGAGCTATCGTAAGTGTCCCAAGAAAGGTGTCGGGAGTGAAATGGTAGCAGAGAGCACTGGCTCGGGGTTTGCAGACCAGGGCAAGAGCTGGTTGTCACCACTGGCTGTAAACACTTGTATTAATTAGCTAGAGAGCTGGAAACTGCCGCCCTTGCTCAGTCTTCACTGCTTTGCCAGCACATAATACAGGTGTTCAGTATTGTAGCTGGTTCTCACTCCCCGTCCTGAAGAAACAGAGCTGCTCAGGAACGAAGGAGAGAGAAAGGTGAGGAATGAGGGAAGGAGAGAGAGAGCAGCTGTACAAGGACAAGTGATTTGAAGAAACTTGCAAAGTCTGAGAAACACTGATTTAGCATCATAGATGTTGCTGTAATACAGTGCTCATCACCTGAAATCATTATTAGTCATTATTAGGAGAATCAATAGTTCTTTCTGTTTCTTACCAGCAGACTTATTGTGTGGTCTGAATAGCAATAGTGTAGACCTCTTCATGTCACAGCAAATGTAGCTGACCTTTGAATTTTCTTAATGTGTGCTCAGGAAATTAAGCTATAAACCATGTGTTATGTATAAAAATATTTCAAACCAATAGATACCAAGTATTCAATGTGTTCTACCTGATTATATTTAAAGATCTTTCTTGGTAAGATTTATTTTTTTTAAATCAGTGAATTGATCTAGAATTTGCAATCAATGGTAGTTCTGAGTTATGGAGTAATAAGCAAGGTCCTGAGAAGTAAATTAATCTCAGAGACAAGTTTGCTTATGATGTCCCTCATTTATCACAGAAACCTCCTTCTATAAGGGCAACACATTTCTTCCTTCTGCTTTGCTCTCAGAGAAATTTATTTTTGAATTTCTTCATTTCAAGCAACTAGAAGGGTGGCTCCTTTTACCAGTGCTGCTTACTAAGTCATGTTTTCCTTTTCATTTCTAACACTTCCATTTCAATGAAACGATAGTTTAAGAGGAAGAAAAAAAAAAAAGAATGTCTTCTCTGAATGACTGCAATTTGCAAATTCATACTTCAGTGTGTCAGAAAATACTGGTGTGGTCTTATTTTTGGTTTATGCTTTCAATATCACTCTAGATGTGCAGTAGCATCTCATTCAATCACATACAAAATTGAGCATAGGCCACATAAAATTGCAATATCACAGTTCCATGGAGAAGTGTGTGTGTGTATGCAACAGCTCTCTGAACACCTTCATGGTCTCTGAGGGTTTCAGCACACTGAGCAGCTATTCTAATATTCCCTGCCATAGGTAATCCATCCATATGACAGTTTAAAGTGTTAGCCCCAAAGACTGACTTACTCCCATTGAAACTGAGTGAAGTCATCCGTGCTCTGCAGTAGGCATCTAAGAGTGTTTCAAAAAGTGTATTTTCTAAAATCTGTATGTTGATACCTCTGTTCAATGTGGAATAAAAAAAATCCCCATCATACTTGAGAATGTTTGCATATGAAATTGGATGTGGAAACACGGGTCTACTGAAGCTTGACTGTTAGAAATCACTATAATTGAATTTGTTTTAATCATATCTGTAATTTCATTTAATGCATGGCTACAAGAAGGTAAATTTTTTGAATTAGAATCACACTGTAGAAGTCAGAAACATAAATTATCTTTTCCAGTGAGTCTTTCCTGGGACTTTGCCTAGCTGATCTTTTTCCAATTATTTTCTATCAGTTTAGATAATCTTCCCTTCCTTTTGACACAGGGAGATTCTGGCGGACCTCTGGCTTGTGATGAAGATGAGATCTCTTATCTGTATGGAGTTATCAGCTGGGGAGATGGCTGTGGCAGAGTCAACAGACCTGGAGTGTACACGCGAGTGACTAACTACGTAAACTGGATTAATGAGAGGATAGCCCCCCGCAAAAGTGCCAGCTGAACACTTAAACAAGCCGCCCTTGCAAGCAACATGCAGGAGTCTTCCAGTTTCATTAAGCTGGCATGAATATTTTATTGTAAAATAATATGAAAACTGTCATAGTAATTCTTTGCAATTTCAAAACTGATCCCTAAAAGTAGGCCTAATGCAGCTGATGGCAGTATCTTTGATCTAGAATTTTAGGACTGTGGATAGCTACATATATGAGCCTGTCTTTATGTGGCCTAGTGATACCAAATGCACAACGGTTGTTATCTGCCTGGTGGGGCACATAAAAAGAGTTATTTGAGTGGTTTTTGCCATTTTCTGATGAAGATATCAGACTCCATAGCCAGGCCATAACCACATTGTCCTCATATTCTCAGCCAAGTTTCAGGAAATAAAGAAAAAAGGAGGAATGGCCAGAATGAAATTCCCTTCCCTTTGGAAGTGCTCTCTTGATGTTCACGGTGAGCGACACCAATGCAGTGATGCAGATCAAGCTGCTCCCCAGCTAACTGCAGCAAGCCAATTCTGCGTGAAAAGAAAAAAACAGAGGATTTAGGCTCTAATTCAACAAAACATGTTAGCACATCTTTATGTTCCACTGACACAAAATTAGGATGCTGTGCTTCAGAGCTCTGCTGAATCTGGCCTGCAATTTTCCAGCACGGTTAATGTAACACCTCCTGAGAGCAAGTTAACTGCAGAAATTGTTCTTTGGTTGTCTGCAGAGCTGACTGCAGACTCAGATGTGTATTTTGTTTGATAGTGTCAGCAGTATCTTAATGGGTTTCTTATTTGTGGTGAATTATTTTCGTAGCCAAAAGAAACTCTGTTAAGGAAAAATAACCAAAACCTGAATTTGTGTAAGGACAACGATGTAACAGTGTTAATCTACATAAATGATGTAAACTGGTTAATAAAAATGTCTGTGGGCTGTTTCTTGGGGTTTCTGTTGTGTATGATTACAGTTAATATGTGAATCACTCTGTAGGTCCTTCAATAGGTTGAGCGCTAGCAAAAAAAATCAAGACTCCTCTGTGCAGGAAAGCGTCTGAAAAGCTCCTCATAAGAGTGTATTTCAGCTGAGAGTTCCCCCAGTTTTATGCAAGTGCCACACAAATTTCCAGTGTCAGCTGAGGCTTGATGCCAAGCCAGTGTGGGGACTGGTTGCTTGGGCCTGTCTCGTTGGCCATTTGCACTACGAGGTGGCCCTGCTCACACTGTGGGACGAGGGTGACCGTGTCACAGGACGGACTGAACCTGCTGATGGAAGATGTGCTCACTCGGCAGGAAGGAGCCGTTTGGGCTTTTCTGGAAGGGATTCACTTGGAACAGCTTTCGTTGTGCCATGCTAGTAGGTGTCAACACAAAGCATGGTCATGCTTTCTTCATGGCCATTGCTGTCCTGGGACTTGGTTTCATTTTGAAATTAATATCCATCCACACTACGTATGCTTTCGATCTGGTGGTTTTGTGCTGTGTATGTTCTGCCAGGCTCCTCCTGCAGAGAGGGTGTTTGTCTGATCAGACACTACTGCTAGGTTAATAGGTCTGTTTTGTAGAATTTTTTCTCTCTCTCGTTCTCAAAACGCATGCTGGTTATACCTGTGTGCTGCAATAGCCACACGACCAATAAAATACCTTTTAAAAATATGTTGAATGGTCACAGATGAAAGTCTGTTTACTGTCTTCAGAAGCCTGCATGATGAATCTTCAGCTGGTCTTATGCATTTTGAAAGCATTAAATTTACTTTGTGACTTTCAAGAGTAGCCTGTCCACCCATCCTTGCTGCATTGACTGGGTAGAACTAAACCTCAGGCCTTGAGGATCTGCTCTTTGGAGAACAGCCTGTGTCAGGACCCCAGACGGAAGGGGTTTCACAAGCCCCGTTTAGCTCTGTAGGGGGTTTCTAAGCGCTGGGGCTGCAGGGAGGAAGGCCAATTTCCAGGTTAAGCCAGGGGTCCATCCCTTAGGGATAATGGTCATGCTCCTCTGTGGCATTCCAGCACTTTCTGCCTCCTGCCTCTCCCTGTGGAGCATTCCCCATGGTCACTTCTCTCCTCTTTTTCCCTCCATTTAAGTGTGTATTACTTTGGTTGGATGAAAATCCAGCATAAGCTTACTAGCAAAATTTTGTCTGGGAGGAATTTTCCTAACATTTATCTAGAAATTGAATTAGGATGCAAAACCAGTTGAACAAACATACCCAAAATTCATTATGAAATGCCCTTTAAAGGCAGTTTTATTAAATTATATGTTATTGCATGCAAACTGACCAATTAAGAGAGGAATAAATGCAGATATCTAAAAAAGGACCCTTCTATTATGCTGCTGAAAGAAAAAAAAATGTGCTGTGGTGTGTTGTTAAAAAAAAATAGCTGAAGCAATTACCATGAGATAAGATGCCGTAAGAGTATTTTTAGAATAATGGACTCTAATTAAGCCATTGCTCATTGAAATAAATCCGAGGACATCATTAGCACATCTTATTCTATTAATTGCAGCAGCTCCGGGTGCCGTGCAAGTGGGCTGTTATCTTGTGACAGTTGCATTGCAAAGAGGAAAAAAAAAAAAGGAGGGGGGAGGAAGAAAGAAAGGATAAAAGAAGAGGGTATTTTTACCCGGGGCTGTTCGCTGGATGTCGCCGCGGGGTTGGCGGTGGCACCGGCGGCGCCGGGGCAGGGGTGCCTGGGGCCCCCCCCCGCTGCTGCGGGCGGCG
>NW_010579942.1:338768-371364 GCF_000705375.1 Tinamus guttatus
TGTAAATCCCGGCCTCGGGCGTGAAGGATTTAGTAGCTGCGAGCTGCTCAAGTTGGGCGTTCTGACCGGAGGTGAAGTAAAACAGTCCCAAAGCTGTGGTCCAAGGCATAATTACTCGTCCTTGCTCCCCCTTTAAAATGTCAGTTCAGAGCTCTTTATTTATTTATTTCTATTGTTTTTTTTTTTTCAGGATGGCTTCAAAAAATGGTGATTGGTGATTATTTTGACATAAAACATGTCAGTTTAAAAATAAAAATTAAAAAGGAAACAGCAGGTTTCAAGAAGCCCATCTATTTCTAAAGGGGAAAAATATTTGTCCTGTACAGTATGTGTTTCCAGGGCTAACTGTGGATCTGCGTTGCTCCACAATGAATTATGGAATTGTTTCTAGGCTGTTGCTGGAATGCTCAGTATATATTATATATTTTAATAGTTGAACCTCAGATCCCACTCCTTGTTACTTGGTTTGTTATAGTTAACTTGCTAGCATTTCAAATACTTCTTTTAATCCACATCTAGACTGAATTTCCTGAAGTTCCCTTCCAGAGCGAGCATCTGTTGGTCCTAGTGTTGCTATTTAGCCATGTGAGTGTGGGCCTGGATTTCTAGTATGAGGAAACAAAGTTTACAGGGAGGAAGATGGGGGAACTTAATTTGAAAATCTACTGAGAGTATAGCATATTCCTCAGAAATACTATCTTTATTATAGCCATTTGAATTAGCCCATGCTAGCTGACCTCCTCTCAGTGTTTTGCTAGTTTGCTCTATAAACCTTAGTTTTTCTTTCTTCGGATGCACAGCTGTGTTATGGGATTCTTAAATATCATAGTTGCAGCTGTTTCTGCTAACAGGTGCAAGAAAACAATTGGGAATGCAGGCAGAATTTTGCTGTAGTTAACAGGCGGTTCAATCCTTCAGTCATTTTTCCACCTCTTTGGAGATGTGCCAGCCCTTTTCCCAGCAGAGGCACCTTGCCAAGACTTGGAGCCCCCCATAACATGCATTATTCATTCACGGGGGGGCTTTCTCCTTTGCAGTGTTTAAATCAGCTTAAGCTATGGATGTTAAAACTTTATTTTTTTTTTTTACTATTAATTTCAGTTTAAAAGGTAACCTGAAAGGAAGATGCAGTTGTTAGCAAATGCAAAAGGTGGAGGAGTGCTTTTTTCCCCTTCCCCTTTAGATTTGCTCATGAAATGTATGTTTCCCATGTCATCCTGACATTTGGATTACTTTTTTTCTGCTGCATAGTTACTGGACAATAAACATCTCAAGGAAGGGGTTAAAAGCAAGTGGTGACACAAGCAAATACTAAAAAAAAAAAAAAAAAAAAAGCAAGCGCAGCACATAATGATTATTTAGCAATAGCTACTGTGTAACATTTAACTAGGAAACCTGAGCTGACACTAACAGTCTCTCTGGCAGTGTAGTCTGCTCACCATTTAGTAGTTGAGTAATCTGTGAACTACTGTAAGAATTTCATTTGTGGTTCAATATGTTCTAATGGAAATACAGATGACAATAGTCCCTCAGCTTTAGCATTTGTAATGTGAACGGCTATCATAGTGTAACTCCTAATGTTCAGAGTTAATGAGTCAGTTCTCTTCCAGACACAGGTTATCTGCAAATCACTCAATTTTTGAAAAGGAGAATAACTGAGAAGAGTTTTTACTTACCTTCTCATTTCTGAGCCTGCAGATTACAGCTGAAAAGTGCCCTCAATATTTATTCCCTGCACATGATGACTGCACTTAGTGGGGAAGAAAACAGATTTCTTAATATTGGCTTGATCAGACTGACCCTCCAATTGTGAAAAGCATTTTTATTTTGAATCAGAATACTGAGGATGGTGTTGTGTTCTGTTCTGCCTCATCCTCTCTGACAGTTTTGCTTCTTTTAGACTGTTTGCTCATGCTGGTGTACAAGGATAAATCTGAACGAGCGAAAGGGCATAAGGAGAGGAGCAGCATGACCTTAGAAGACATCTGTGGCTTGGATCCTGGGCTCTCTTATGAGGGCTTGAGTCATACGCTTGCAATCATCTGTCTCTCTCAAGTTGTGATGCTTGGATTTGAGAACAAGGAAACAATGTATGCGTGGGATGTACGAATCCGCTACAGTTTGGGAGAAGGTAACCTTTGCCTTGTCATAGTCCTTTTTTTTTTTTTTTCCTTGTGAAGAAAGCAAAGAAAAGCAGAGCTAAAATGCAAATAACAAAGTAGAGTTAAGGAAAAGACTGTCACTCATTTGATGATGAAGAGTCTGTTCTTTCCTTTGCATCTCAAAGCAGGTATCTCTTAAGATAATTTTGAGCATTACTGCTCAGTACTGATGGCTAACTGTGGGAACTTTCAACTTAACTTTTGATTTGGGTAGTGAAAGCTTTTAGTGGTCCAAGTGCCTACAATTTACTTGTGTTTTTGATGACAGGATTTAGAAGGAGCCTGATTTAAGAAAAGTGGTCTAAAATGATCTAAATAGAATTTGGCTGGTCTGATGCCAGTTTTATGAACATCCTACTAACCTAGAAGATATTCTCTCTGGTTAAAGACACTAGCAGTGACATATTTTCAGGATGGAACATCTTATAATAGAGAGTTATTGGACACAGTTTTCTCACATAGCTTCACTCATGCATTTTTTCCCCTTCTCTGATCAGCAGCTCTAAAATATGCAGTTGTGAATAAAGAATGGTAAACAGTTACTCTAGATTAACTGTTCTTTAGGTTTATTTGGTGCTGACTAGGGGAAGAGGATGGATGTGTGAGATGCACATTCTGTCTTCAGCCATCACTTGCTGCAACATATGGCAAGGGATCTATAACAATACAATTGTTCCATGGCAGTGTGAACATAGGTGAGAAGGGTGGCCTTTGAATTTTGCACAAATGTGCTATAGCTGCTGAGCTCATATCTAGGTAGCAGTATCAGAATAGAGACATATGGATGTACAGTTTGGATCTGTCCAATACAAACTGTCATGCAAGCAGAATGGCTAGAGTGGGTCCCTGACCAGTACAGGTGCATATATCTGGATTATATGGTGCACTTAGAAAGAAGACAATATAGCTACATTTTCAATTAGTTTGTTAAATTCAGGGTCTCTGTACAGTATAAATTTATACTAAAAGAGCTGGAGCAGAATGTGCAGTTGATAGAATAGGTCTTTTTTTGTGATCTTGCACTGGTGCAGTCTAGGCATAGAGTATTTGCTTTAAATGTGCATGCAAGGGTGATGGAGGTTATTAGTGATGGTGAAGCAGAGGAAGGAGAGTTATTAAATAAAGCTTTGGGTGAGGTAATGATAGAGTTTGGCCTATTGGATGAAGGTGTAGTTCCAGATGCAGCATTGGAGTAGAGACAGAGGGTGAGAGTTTGTGTGGAGGTGAAGGCTCACACAGTTATGTTCTTTGCCCTGGGACTAAGGTGGATGAGTGCTGAAAATAGGCTCTGGAGAGACGACCACAGAGTTTGAGAAGTGAAACTAAAAAGGCCTTGGGAAAGAGGATCTAGACAGGAAAGGGAAAAAGTTTCTCCTGAATGTTGACTGTGAATGTCTGACCAGGCAGGGGAGATGGAGAAGACAATGCTGTATGTGCCAGTGAATTGGAGGTTATAAGCCTGGAATGCTACTGTGGAATGAAGTTGATGCTGTGCTTGAGCAGGGGTCACAGAAGTGAGCGAGGTACAAGTCAGGTGTGAGAGAGTGCTTGAGCCCACAGCTGATACTGAGAAAGTTGGGGGACAGTGCAGTGAATAGCTCTGAAGAGTAAAAGGTTAGCTAGAGCAAATGAGGAGCTTCTTAGTACTTTTTCCTCATGCATCCTTTCAGCTAGGAGGCTATTTGTAAGTTGGTGTTTGGTTTTATTTATTTTCTTTCTCTGCTTTGGGGTTGATCAAATTTGGGCCTTCTGTTTCACTGTGGTGCCTAGAATCTGAGCTGCAGTTCTTTGCTTTTGGCAGATGCTGTAGGTTGCAGCAAGCTGTGTCAGTGTGTCCCATTCCTCATTTATGTGAGGCAGAAAAAATCCCAGTGCTTCTGTTCCTATAACTTTATTACTAGCAAAGTAACTCTGAAGTTAACTGTGTAGATGTGCCATTTATTTGGGTGGTTTTGACACCTTTTTCATAGTTTATAGGTAGACAGCTTGTGTTGCATAGTTGATACCCAGAAGAGGACATTAGGTGACTCTTGACTGCTCTCTAGCAGTACTAGGGGCAAAACTGTAAGTAGAGCTGTGGTTAGATCTATCTCGGGCTCCTTAAACATTTCTCTTGAATGACTTTGTGGCTAATTCTGCTGGAGCCGCAGGGAACTTACCAAATGCACGTCATAGATGAGAAGTTAACTAACTGCTACTTGGTAACTAAGAATAGAGATAGTATTTAAATGAGAAGCCTACTTGAGATTCATGATGCTTGAAGGAACAAGAGAGAGGCAGAGGGGCTGTAAGAAATGATGTTACTTGAAGGTTACCCTTTAGATTTTGTAGATAAGAAGCTGTTTGTAAGATCTTTAATGGATAATCAGAAAACTAGATCTATGCACTTGATTAATGCCCCACTGAAAACCTTTGACTGGAAATGTATCAGTCCAGACGCTTTCCCAGGTCAACATGGACTTTTTGTCTAACCATAAAGCAAAACCTTAGAGAAGGAGTAATAGAGGTCAGGATAGTATTTTTTGAAGTTTAGGGGCCTGCTCACTTAAATTGTTCTCTTGAAATGCTTGGAAGATTGAGCCTTTGAAGTGTTTCATGCAGCAGCCCTGGAGGAGGACCTGGGAGGCCAGCCTAGAACAGCCCATGTTCTAGGTAAGAATACTTGCAATATAGGAGATAGGAGAGTTAGGATATGAAGCTGAATCTTGTAAACTGGAATGAGAAAGATGTTTTTTACTCTCGCTCTTCTGAAGTTTGGATTGTGAAATATGAAGAGTTAATAAACATTCTTAAACGTCAGTTACCTATGAATCATTTAATTTCCCAGTCATTTTAAATGTCTGGGCATCTATAGTCACCAGCTCCCCAAAGATTCACAAAGGTAGGAAAACATAATTTTCCCCAGTTTTACTGCTGGAGAAGACAATGTGTGGAAAGGAGTGAAGCAATTTATTAAAGGTTGCAAATGAGTCAGTGACAGAGCACTGGTTAGAGCTTGCCTGTTTCTTTCAGCTTTGCCTTTTGGGCTCCTTGGACGCTGTTAAAGGTTCATGGATGTAAGAAGAAAGACATAGGCTGTTGGAAGGAAGAAACAGAATCACTTGTAGTGATGGAAGGGTAGGAGAAGGATATGACTTAAGCGTGGGCTGGATAACTGGCTATTTTGAAATAGGTGTAGCCTGGAAGGCTTCGGATAAGTAGCATCTCATCAGTTTAGCATTACGATGGGATGAGACGCTGTTAAAGGTTCATGGATGTAAACAGAAAGTAATAAGCTTATAGTTATTGACAGACTTGTCTGGGCTTCACCTAAAATCTTGATGTTAGAGCCTAGTAGTGCAGACACAGACCATGGTTGAAAAAAATGATTTTTGCTACAGAAGTCACTGTACATTACTTCTGTTTTCTATAGTAACTTTTTTTTTTCCTTCCTTGTTTAATAGTTCATAGATTTCAAGTTTTCGTAGCACCTGGCACTAAACTAGAGAGTGGGCCTGCTACGCTGCATTTCTGCAACGACATTTTCGTCCTCGTAAAAGACCTTCCTCCCAGTGTCATGGGGCAGTGGAAGCTCTCGGATCTGCGTCGATACGGAGCTGTCCCAAATGGATTCATCTTTGAAGGGGGTACCAGGTGTGGCTTCTGTAAGTACAATTGGAAACTATCTCCTAAAAGTTATTTTAAACCTTTTGTAGAAATGTAAGTACTAGTTTTGTCAATATTGAGCTGTGAGAAACAACTGTGTAGCTTTCAGTCTTTGTATAAGCAGCCTTGAGATATCGGCGAGTGGCTCTCCAGAAGCTGTTGATCAACTGCTGCTATGGGACACCAAACAAGAAAAAGATGATGAAATGTTAGGGACTGGTTTGTAGGATAGAATAGTTGATGGTGTGATTGGTTTGATTGGTTTTGCTACTTACCTAATGTTTTTTGAATTATGCCCACTAAAGTTTTGGTCTCAGAAGCAGAGTTTAGAGTCATTCCAGGCTGATGATCTGTGATTGCAAATGGATATTATTTCTCCAATTCTCCATTTTTTCACAGTGAAGTGTGAAAACACTTGACTTTTTTTTTTTTTTTCCCCACCCCCCCCTCCTTCTCTTGCCAAACTAAAAAGTTGTTGCAAATCCAAAGATTTCCCCCTTCTTCCTAAATTTTGCCAGAAGTCCTGAGGAATAAATTATCTTGACTGATTTCCTGTAGTGAGATCTCTTACTTGTTTTGCCTATTGAAAAGAACAGAGGTGAGTTATAAAGATGGCAAGCATTGACTGTACTCTGTTTTACCCTAAAAGTTTCCAATTTAGGATGCTTATGTATTATGTGAAATTTTCTGGTTCAAATTCTTCTGCGACTAGTTTGGAGATTGTGGCTGAAGTGTTGTCTGCCGCCACTGAAGAAATGAATTATAGATGTAGCCTGGGAGGAGACAAAGCTATTTTCTTTTAAGGTTATTCTGCTTCACTGAAATGTTAAACTGTGTAGGAACTGGAACCCCCAGTGTTTTGTTTCCTGGTGTTGTATTTAGACCTTGAGCTAACTAAATGGTTATAAAGTTTAAGGGGAAGTCAGCAGCATCAATCCTCTCAGTTGGCCCTGGTTAAATTTCTGTAGATCCATGAACACTTGTAAGATGGATTTGAGCAATTTATTTTCTATGCAGCATAAAGCAGTCTTTCATTTCTGCCTCTGTGGGCAAACACCCCTTTAAATGCAAACTAGAATTCTGTGAGTGTATTGCTGTGCAAATGTAATTTGGATCCAAAATATTCCCTAGAAAATGTACATTTTGAATAAAAACCTCCACAAAGTCCTCCATTCCCTGTAAGCATTCTTGAGTTGAATGTGTGTGTTTTGGGAGGAAAAAAAAAAAAAAGGCTGCTGCTGTTGCTGGACTTTGTATAGTGCATCATTTTCTGAGCTAATGAAATCTTAAGTTATTTAAATATTTAGAATTTGTATTAAAAAATGTAGAGAACTGAAGTAGAAGTGCTAGCAGCCTTAAGTAAGTTTGGCAATGTTTAGGTAGATTGATAACTGTTTTAATCTGTGTAAACATGCAATTCATCAAATGAGAGAGTATAAAATTTAACTATTTGTGCGATTAGTTGTACTGAGGCTATTTAGGGACAACTAATGTGTTGGGTAAAAAGTACAAGAGCCTTGTGATATTTTGGCATCAAGTTTCTCCTATTACTCTTCAAAAAGTTGTTTCCAGAGAAGAGTTTATCTCTTACCATTAAGGGCTTTAAATAATGACTTGCATTTGGAGTACATAGCTTATTGCAAATGATGCCTGTGGATCACAATCATTTATTTTATGCAGACTTTCATTAGAGTGTGGAAGGAGACAATGTATTCTGAGCGATATCCAAAAATGAAAATGACTAGCAGAAAATAATGATAGCTGTTAGGATTTTTCCCCTGAAAAGGGAACAATTGGGTCTCTTTTGTGCTTTTTCCAAAGGGACTGCTCAGCACTGGCTAACAAAGCGTTTGCAACGCTGACTGCATTTCTTATGCGTGTTACCCTTTCTGAGAGGGATGCTATGATAGGATATACAGAGAAGAGATTTAGGACGACTTAGTGTGCATGTTTTTATGTTAAGGAGATGAATGGTTATGATTCCATTTTCAGCTTTCCTTCTTGAAAGGATAAAAGTAAGGAGTAGTTGTAGATCAAAATGAAATTCACTGACTTGTTTATCTTCTCCTTCGTGTAGAAAGATCTTTCCTCAGTGGCTGCTTCAACCAAGGCATTTGGAAAATGCAGGGTTCACCACTGGAGATCAGTACTTGGCAGGCCCATTTGTGGTGATTATCGTATAACTAACTAGGAATTTTTTCCTGTGGTGTTTACTGTTGTAGTTAAACCACCTTGATGTGTAACATGGCTGCAGAGAGATACCTAGAGTAAGACTGGCTTACCAAGCCTGGTGCTGCTGGGAAGGTTGGATAAGTAAAGAAGTCTCTAGTATTTAGTGCATTTTTTTCCTCCACCAGAAACATTCCTCAAGGAAGTAGACACCACTGATATTTAATTTATAACCACTGTAGCTTTTAGCTCTGTGAATCAGCAGAGAAGAGGGTCTGTAGGAGATAAGAGGCAGCAAACTTAGAGCAAATGTCCTCCCCGCTGGATTCTGGTCTTCCTCAAGGTGCCTCCTGGTAGTTTCCTAGGAAGAACTTCCTACAGAGCCTTGCTTTGAGCCGTGCACAGTATGTTCCTTAGCTGTATGGCTTACCCAAACCTCTTGTTTCCTTGTTCTGTACTTGCTGTCTGAAAATTGTCTGTATCCAGAAATCTGAGTATCACTGAGGCCACTTCAAATCTGACTTTTGAGTATTCATCACCAAGGCACTTAGACATGAAAGTAGAGAGCAAAGGTAGATTTCTGTAAGATCTAGCTAGCATACTTAGTCCTGAGTTCAAGCAAACCTGCCATCTATTCCTTTCCTCATCTTTTCCTGTCCTTTGATTTTAAGATGAAATGGATCTATGTTGCTGACTGTGTACTGTTTATTTGTGATTGGCAAATGTCACACTACAGTTCTATGGATTGCTCGTGCTCTTATTAATGATGGATATTTTCTTGAATAAAATCAAATTGGTAATATGGATTGTTTTTATTTGATATCAAAAATGTTCAATGGCCTGTGTGTGAGTATGGACTACCTCAGCTTGTGCAGTTTGAGTACTGTGTTTAAGGAATAACATTTTCAGTTCTCTTGTTTTTATTGTGTTTGGGTAGTGAATGCTAGCATATATTGTGACATTATTAATATATTAGGAGCTCTCATTTACTGTTAATTGATCTGAAAGAATTGTTTTTTAGTACACAGAATATTGCCAACTCACACTGTTGAATGGATTTTGAAAGCTAGAAAGTAAATCAACAAAAATATTGATCTAAAACAACTTTTTTTTTTCCTGTTAGCTTTTGCATAGTCGTGTAGTAATACAAAAAACATGGTAGTTTGTTTTCAAAGGTTAGTGTTGCTTCAGTAGAGAATTTGCTATAGCAGTTCCTTTGTGTTATAACAATATTGATCAGTACTATTTGTTATGCAGCTTTGTAGAATACTACTTACTAAGCTTCTATTGTACAGTAAGCAGCTAATTGTTTTAGAATGAGATCAGAGAGGAACTTGCGGTTTGGATGTTGCAATCTGAAAATCACTGAATTGGTGAGGTTGGAAGGGAGACTGTCAAATCCAACTCCGCTGCTCAGGCAGTGTCAACTTCAACAGCTTGCCCAGGGCTTGAATATTTCCAGGAATAGGGACACCACAGGCTTTCTCTGCAACCTGTTCCAGGTTTAATGAAATTTCTTGTATTTCAATTTGTGTCTGCTGCCTCGTGTCCTGTTACTGGACTAAAAAGAATCCATCTCCTTTGCCTGCTCCCGTCAGGTATTCATATACATTGATTTGATTCCCTCCTGTGCCTTCCTCTTTCCATGCTGAACAAGCCCAGCTGCTCCAAGTCCTTGATGAACTTAGTGGCCCTTTGCTGAACTCACTGCAGTTACATCCGCATCTCTGTTGTTCTGTGGAGGTCAGTCATGGGCACAGCACTTAGTGTGCTCTGTTAGAGAGGTGTGTGATGGGGCCATCATCTTCAGCTTCAAGTGTTTGGGTCCCTTGTGCGGAGGAGTGATTGGTGCCTAGAGAAACGACAGCTCAGCGGCAGTGGAAGGACTGGAATTTGTCTTGTTGTGTAACCAGGAATACAGATGTCACTGGGATTAGAGAAAGATGGAGTGCAACTCTGTAGCCTTGTGATTAGGGGCCCAGCTCTGGGTACAGACCCTAGGTTCTGGGCACTGCTCGCAAGATTAATTGCTTTGCTATGTAAGAAGATTTGGAAATAATAGGAAATATAAACAGCTTCATTTATGCTCCTTACTTGTAACTTGTTCTGGATTTGAGCATATTAAGTGCTGCTCTATCCTATCTCCATGTTGCAGAAAATTTAGATGATTCATTTCACAGATCAGGGTGCCAACTGGCCCTGAAATGTTGTGGTATAAAATGTGGATGGATAATACAAATGACATAATGGAGCATGAAACACCATAACTATTTACATTATACAAAAATTCAGATATTTTTAGAACCTTACTTCTGGAGTTTTGGTTTACCTGGTGGATGTCATGCCCGATTCTCACACTGAGAAGAACCGATGATGTGGTGTAGATTACTTTTCCTTGCCGTTCCCCTCCATTCAAAGAAAAAAAACCCCAGAAACCCCAGATAAGAGCAGAGTTCAGTTGTGGATATTGCTTTCGTAGGGCTGAGTTTTTTTTTTTTTGTTGTTGTTCCTTTGTTTTAATAAAAACAAAGGATTGGAATCTTTCTTACCCTTCTGTTCCTTGCTTTCTCACAGAATTTTTCATAAATATGAAGTGTACAATTAAGGTTTTGAATTAGGTGCTCAGTGAATGGTTTCTTTTTTTGTTTTGTTTTCCCAACTCTTTGGTGCACTATATGATCAGAGGGAAAACATATGAGATAATGCTGATATTTCAAACATTAAATCTAGGTGCATTTTCAAGTTAGATAACACCAGATGATATTTAAATAGAGAAAAACATTTACAATTTGCATTTCTCTAGCTCTTGATATCACAATTACTGCATTGTACTGTGAGAGATTAGATAATCCATTCTTCTGTTCATGGCAGCTGCAGATAAGTTCATCTCTGGGGCAAGATTCTTCTCTCCCCCTCCCATGCCCCTGGTTTCTCTGTAGTGGGAGCTCCATAACGCATGTACCATTTGCCAAAAGAAATGTGGGGCAATTGGAAGATTTGCTTAGTGGAACAGACTGGAGAGGAAAATAATAAATAAATTAAAAAAAAAAAACAGCCTTTTGTTTTCCTAGTTGCAGAGCCTAGTTTGAAATCAATGCGTATTTTTTTGCAACTTGCAGTGCCCCTGGCTGCTCTGCTTCAAAGAGTTAGTGATACTGCTGCAGTTGGCTGCAGGACGAGCAGAGTTATTTCTGTGTTCATTTTGATATTTTGGTAAAATGGCTTTCCTTCACTGTGAAGACTTCTGCAACTGGCTCTTAAAAATTGTTCTGAAATAGTAGAAGCAGCTGTGGACATGCTGGAAAGGTCAAAGAAGATCCATATTAATAAATGGAATTTTTAATGAGAATTTTTCTGAACGTTAAAAGCAGCAGAGATGGTTGACCTGGAGTAGTATCTAAAATTTTGTGATAGTGGCGTGAATGAAAGCTTCTGTGTTAATGTGCAGATGTTATTCTGTTGTTGTCTCCTATAAGCCTATTGCAGACTAAACTATTTTTATTCAGCTGCTTTGTTTTCAATAGCCATACTCATGCCGTATTGGGTAGTAATGGGAATCTGGAATAGCATTTTCAGCAGAGAGAGCAAGGGCTAACTGAGCTGAGTATCCCGAGACATTTTCTAAAGCTGGTCCGAGGAACAGCATGGCCATTGCCATGTACTGAGCTGCCGTGGCTGGTACCTGCCATGAAGCCAAGGGAATTTGGGCTCTGATGTTGTCTGCCAAGTGCTGCTAGGAGTAATAATTCATGGTGAATAATGGGCTCTTCCTCCCTTGGTTTCACAGAAGGCAGTAAGATGTAAGTAATTTTCTGGGACTGTGCGTTTTCCTGATGTGATTGTGCAGAGATTAGCTTTTTTTAGTGTGATGAATTCAAGTCAAACATTAAGGTTTAATCATATTTGGAAGTTTGGGGAAATTGGCAACTTCTTTACCATCTGGGGAACCATACACTGCTTTACTGCTAAATGCCACTGAGGACTGGCTTAGTGTCTTGGCCTTGTGCAAGCGGGTGCAGGCTGCTTTTCAGTAAGTCTCTTGCCCTGTGGAGAGAGAATGAGCAAGGTCTTTGCTCCAGTAAACAGCTGCATGGTATTACAGAGATGCATACCACATATTCCTCAGCTTCCAAATGCTTGTGCACCGAATCTGTTCCAGCACATGACTGAGATGCATGATTTCTAGTAGAGGATTTCTCAGCTACATTTTTTCATGCCGTTAACATAAAAACAGTATTTTTTTTAATGTGTTTAAAACATACCTCAGCTAAACACCAGCTATTCATTCATCTCTTCAGATGTGCTTTGCAAGGACTGTCTGACTCTTTTCAATATAGTTCTGTCTAGCAAAACAAGAAAGAAAATATTTCCTGTGAGAGTTGATTAGATACTATGGTGATTATGTTAATAACAGACTCTCCAAAGAAACATTTTATACACATGCACTAGGTTAGTGCCTACATGTAGATGCACACATATTATTTGCACTAGGTATATAAAGACCACCATGCTTGTTTTGGGGATTTCCAAATGCATGGTTCTTGCAGAAATAGTTCTTTGTAGAACTCCTTCTAGGGATGATTTCATCCAGGCAATACCTAGATTTTGAATCATTCCTCAATATATCGTTTTCACTCAGCTTCTTCAACGGCAGGGTTCTCTGACTCTTGGTCTTTAGGGAGGCAAAATGAGGACAAGATGTGTCACAACCCAAACCTCTAATAATGTACTAGTATCTGTTAGGCTGCATGATTGTTATTAATAATACAGTTATTGTCATCTCCTGAGTGGTCTCTAATAATAATGCCAATGTGCACACATATGTGCAATGAGAAAATATGGGATAAACTCGCTTTAAAAAAAGTAAATAGAAAAAATGGCATCACAGAAGTGCAAAGGGAAACGGGCTTAGCTCTGGGTTACTTTTCCTCTACTTGTGTGTGTGGAGGAGACTATTGAATTGTTTGAACATAGTGGTAATATTTGTGCATCCTGAGTCTGGAGTAACATGTTTGGGACCTTGTAACCTAGAAATGGTTGGCAAGCTAACCTTTAAGTATAGATGTAACTTATACCAACAAGTCAGTTCTGATGTCAGTAGAGCTTATAGCAGCTCTCCAGAAGAAATAAACTGTACCAGAAGCAGAGTTTTTCTTTCTTTGACTAGAGAAGGACTGACTTTGAAGTGGAAAAAAGGTGGTGGAACAAGAAACGAAATTATGAAGATGCTGTTAACAGCATTGTGTTGAGTGGATATAAGTAGAGCACAGGCAGAGACTTAAGACGTGCCATTAATTGAGAATGACATAAGTCGGGGTCAAAACATGTTCTCCCTGGATGGTTAACTTACTGCTTGCGAGCTGGATCTAATTTACTGAAATAGTTCATTTGGTTTTGGGTCTGCTCCTTGCTATTGCCTTTCTCTGAATGCCATATTCCCTCATCAGGCAATCAAACGCATATTCCTTGCTTAAGTGAAATGGTATCCCAATTGGTGTGACTGAATGCGTGTCTGGAATGTGATGGGAGATGCAAGTGCTTTGGTCAAGTTCAGCCCTAGTGCTTTAGGTAAAAATGTCAGGGATATGCAGGTAACTCAAAAGAGACTAGAGAGACATGTACAGGTCAAGTCCTTAAGAAAGTAATGTGCAAAATTTTACATCCTGTACTAAGATTGGGTTTTCTAGTATATGTGGCTCTGGTGAACTGGCAGCACTTCTTAAAAGTGTACATGTCTGTTCAATTTCTCTCATTTATTATTTCCTGAAGTTGCTTCTTATTGAGGTGGCCTGGGGCAGACTTTCGCCTGACAACTTAAGGTCATCAAAATACCAACTATACCTTTTCCTGATGGGAGATGCATTGGGACAGCTAACTTTCAAATAAAATGTTGTGTGGAGCATTTCTGGTCTTGTGTGTTGTCCATGTAGCCATGCAGCTCAGAGCTTGTTTGTTTGTTTAATGATTCTCATTCTAATTTGGTTAGGGCTATTCTTAATGAATGGAAAACAAAATATCAGAACAGAGCAAAGGGTAAAGATCTGATGACAACATTGCAGAGTCGTGTTACGTTCTGTTAATAGTAGGCATATAGGAGCTGTCTTGGTAAGTAGAAATATGGGTGAAATGGCTGCTAGTTTATAATGGAATTCAGCGATATAACACAGACCTGATCTGCTGTTACATAAAAGGCTGTTTTATGTTAAAATTGGATAGAACTGGAATTAATCTGGTTCATATTGGTGAATATACTTTCAGAATCCCTAAAACTTGCATAGCTGAAACTTGATCTACAAAGTTTCAGGTGTAGCTGAAAGAATAAAATAATAAAGAAGACCCAGAATAAAAGACCCAGACAACTGTTAGGCACATGGCTTGTATTTTGACATTCCTCTAATTGCCTGGGTGTCAGAGAATTAATGTAAATCATGAGGTAGCTATTGAATTTGTATGTTTTTTGATGATGTAACATGTGCTCACCTGACACTATTCTTCTTTTCTCTGTAGAACTTGTTGATTTCTGTTCATGACTTGCAATTAACCCTCTTTGGATGAGCATATTTATAATTAACTTCAGCTAAATAAATTTCTCATGCAATTAAAAGAAAAAGCAAACACTTCTATGCTGTGCTTTCTTGCAGGGGCTGGTGTCTTTTTCCTTTCTTGCGCTGAAGGAGAGCAGATCAGCTTTCTGTTCGACTGCATCGTCCGTGGCATCTCCCCGACGAAAGGCCCTTTTGGTCTGCGGCCAGTCTTACCAGGTTAATATAGGAAGTATAGAGTAACCATGTAAAGCAGCAACTTGCCATGTCTAGCACTTATTGCTCTGACTGTCGTAAGTTTGCAGACTCCAAGGGCATTGAAAGTACAAAGTGTTTTTCATTCTGAAATGTCACAGTATAAATTTACCACTTGAATGTACCCGGTTTCTGCTGTTGCTCTGGCTCATTCGTTTGTTCTGATGATAATGCTAACCTAGCCTTCTCTTATTTAACAATGCTAAAATAAAATAATTTGAATTGAGATGAACTCTAACATTTAGTCTTAAACTTGAGTCAATTTGGATCCATGTTATTATTTTGATAGTGTAAAGAGCTGAGACCAGGAAAACTAACTTCTGGGGCATTTTGAGTTCATTTCAAAGTCCTGTCAACCTTGGGGCTCTGGATTACATTACAGTTCTGCAGCTTGAGCTTTTCTTTCTGGTGTGTGAGAATTAAATTCCTTTTCCTATTTCGTGGTAAATGCTGAATGCACTGCAATGTTGAGAGAGCAAATTAGATGGAATCATAGTAAGCCCTGTTGCTTTTTGACTTTAGCAGATGACGAAGTACAATGTGGAGTTGGAATGACTGTGGCAAATAGGAGAAGAGTGTGAAAAATGAGATCACAGAAAAATATCTGTGGAAGTGTCTGTGTGAAGGGAATAGGCTGTAAGAATGGTGAAGGATGAGACAGCATTTGTAGAAAATGTTAAGAGTTTCTTTTTGAGTTTTCGGCAAATGATAAGAATTTGACATAACTTTATTGCTGTAACAAGCCTGAAGATAATCACTTGTGGGAAGGAAATGTGAAGAAAAAGATTAGAGTGTAAAATCTGTGGAAATTAATTCAAGTTAGTTAAATTAAGACAAATGCAGTACATACCAGGCTCAGTTTCTTTTCTTTTCCATAGTTGAAATGTCAAAATGAGTAAAATAATCACAATACATAATTGGCAATAAGACCTCATTCTTCGAGGTGTTCGAGGTGTGTGTTCAATGTGGAGTGTTTGAAAAAGGAAAAAAAAATCAATATTGATACTTTGACACTTATAACTTTGCTACGAAGGCATATTTTTCTACATTTCTAGAATTGCATTATGCATATACAATCCTAAATCTTTCATTTAGCAAAAATGCGTATCTAGAACATGCTCCCAAATTACCAACTAAGGTGTTCTGTATTACTAATGTATATTATTCTCTTATCTTTCTGAAATAATTACTTTTTTTTTCTTATGTCATATTCTCTCAGACACTTTTTTATTTTTAGGAAAGTTTAGAAGTAAATCTGCTTTTTCATCTTACAGTTATCAGTTCAGCCGTTGTGTCCTTGTGTTTGTGTATTACTCTATATATTCACATACCATTCCCTTCCTTTCTTCAAGATGTCTGTCTCTGAGTGCATGAAGCAGTTGGAGGAATATCCAGGGATGGATGATTGGTCGTGAGGGAAATCCCATTTTCTTGGATCTGACGTCTTTGTCTCATCTGCTTCATGGACCTCCCACTAAAATGAGATGAAGATCCACTTAGCCACTAGATGTTATTTTGTTTCCATGTCCAGGAGCAGTAGCATCCATTCTGTGTTCAGTAGAGAAATGTGCTGTGGTTTTTGCAGGCTTTCTGTGTCTCTACCTTTGTGCTTCCCAGTCCTGTCACCCCTTGTATACCTGCCCCTTCACACAGTCCTTATTTTTTAGGTTCTCCCCAGATGTTCATTTATTGTCCCATTCAGGATCTTGCACAGACTTGTTTAATGCACATCGACATGTTCTGTGCTGGTGATTCATCCATAGACTAATCTTTGGTATTAACTGTGCCATTACACAGAGTGTACTGTACTACTGAAAAGCTCAAGTCTCTACCAGCTGCATGCTGCATCTGACGAGTACCGAAATTCACCCAATCTCTTGAAAGTGATATGTTAACTAGGTTAATCATCTCTACACCCTAGCTAAGTAAATCAAACCATGTTGTGGGTTCTACCTAGAAACACACAGCCAATGTTACTGGTATTTACTGCAGTGTAGAGTGCTACACAACCTTAACTGTGATTTGTGTATGCAATTAAGCCAGGAACTCCTTATGTACAAACAGCTCACTTCATACTAAATGGACCACTGAAATATTTAAATATGAGCATGGAATTTATAGAAATTGATAAGAGACAGAATTGAAGAGAAGGACTGAAAAATGACAAGTTTTTTACTTTCCATAGTGCCATTTTAAACACGTATAAAATGCTCAGTGTCCAAAGGATCTTGTAAACTGCATGTGCAAGGGTAACTTGTTGAAGTACAATATTCCCATCTGTACTTCAGGAATATAGTTAAAAAAAAATATAACTTATCTCTTTGAAAGCTTGGTGTTCTTTTAATGTAAATGTGTTTGTTCATTTCCTGCATTTTATTGTGTCATCTGCAAAAAATATATAATGAAAATAATGAAAAGTGGAACATTTATACAGACTGACCATTGCAAAATACCAAAATCTGTTCTGATCTCATAGCTGACCTCACTTGGAGTGGGAGGTCCCTTGAGGTCTCTTCCAGCCTGAATTCTTCTGTGATTCTATGGAAGATGCCATCATATAAACATGAATATTCTCTCAAATAAAATAATCCTTTATGTGTACGTCCAAAATGAAATGTAAAAGGAACAGAAGGTTAGAAGGTAGTTACACTAACCTAAGCACTGTGCAGTGCTTATTTTTTGGAACTCTTTAAGGATGGAAAGCTCTGCCAAAATGCTCCTTTTGGTAACACAATTGGCAAATTGGAAGCTTTGATTTATTAAAGGCTGCACAGTCGGGTTTTAAACTTGAGGCAAATGACACTGAGTGGGAATGGAAACGTAGTGTAGATACCTGTAAACATTTTGAGGCAATCTAGCATTTTAGTTAATGACTTTAAGTGGCAGGAGTTCATTGGATGGGTTGTTTTTCCCAGCTGTTAGTTCAAAAACAGTTGCCAAAACTGACTGCTTTGTGGGTTTTATTTTGTTCTGCCTTCTCCTTGGAGAAGGCATTTAGAAAGTAGACTGTAGACAGAGGATTTTATGTTCTTGTCTTGATAGAAAACTAGATATTGACAAACTAATGAGTCACTGATTGCATGGTTTGTAACCCATACATGAATTTGCATGCATATTGTTTGAGAGTTGTTTTTCTCAGGTGGGTATTACGTTCTTTCTGTTCACTTGTAAGATTCTTCTTAGGTTCCAAACGGGATGAGGTGAAGGCCTAGCAGCCCATCAGTGACACCTTTTGTTGCATGGGCAGATCTGTCATCGGCCAGCCTGGCCAAGGCTAAAGGACAGCCTGGTTCTGCAAGCTGGAGGGACCCCAAGTGTAATGCTGATAGTCTTGATGCTCTCTCTTAATTTTGGAAGCTTTTCTAGGCTGCTCTGTGAGTGACTGGAGAGCCTGCAGTGCAGCTTGCTGACGATCTGTCTGATCTTCCTGGTGAGGCTTGATGCACCTTTGATCATTGCAAGGCAGCTCTGTAGCTGCCTTCTGCAGTATCTGTGCCAAGGGGCTCCTGCTCATACTTCTACATCTTTTCATTTCTCCAAACATGCTGCAAGGTGTGGAGATGTTAACATGAAGGTGAGGGTCTAGGTCTGATTTGTGAATGTTACAATCTGCAGTTACAAAGGAGGAAAGGACGGATGTTCAGCTGAACTTACGTAACTTTATTTAACAGTTTTAAGAGCTAATTATTTAAGATTAATTCACTGATGCTGCATTTTAAAGATGTGCATAATTTGAGATTATCTTAGGTAGCTGTTGATTTAACTTGATACGATACATTCTTGTTGACAGGTGCTTGCCAAACAACCCCAGAGCTTTGAATCACTGTGAAACTTTATTTGTATATTGCCAAAGGATTCAAAATCTCCCACGATGAGCAGCTGATGTGGCTCTAATGAATATCCACCAGCATAATATAAAAATAAAGTCTCCGTCAGAGACATTTTTAGCCCAGCAAAATTTCATGTAATCCTTCAGTTTTGCCCCAAAGCAGAGTTTAAGGAGATTTCAGTGACTGCCTTGCACAAAAGAGCTTTCTTCATAGCAAGGGAACTATTTCTGTTTTGGAAAAGAAAGCATGCTCTGAATTGAAGGGCTTGACTGAATTTGATAGTCTGGGTTCTGTGGGATTAAATCACATCACAGGGTAGATCTGTGTAGTGAAGGTACCAGCTGCACAGAGTTGCAGGAGCTGCTGTAGGATGTTGTGTGGGCAGGAGTTGTCCCCACTTCCTTGGACAGCTGTCTTGGGGCTGGTCGTGTTGCTGTTGTCCTGCTGAGTTAGTAGTATGGCAGATTGCTGCATGTTGCTTACAGGCTTTGCACTGTGCAGGTACACAGTGTCCAGTGGTGCCAACAAACCATCCTCAGCCATCCTCACCGCCAAAAACATCACAGGTTTTATTAGGCCTTAGTTCTAGGCTTGTGCGATGGGAGGTTATAAGGTCCGTTCTCCAGGAAAGGCCGTTCTACAACAAATTTTAAGCCAGTGTCTTCAGTCCGTAGTCTGGTTTTCTAGCAGAATGTCCTGATTAGCACTGGGTAATCTGTATCTGAAAACACAGGCGTAAGGATTTACCGCTTCTGTGAGAATGATATTGTGCAGGTTTTCCACAGAAATTTTGATTTTTAGTAGGGAAGATTAAATGACAAAATAGTGTTATTCCTTAGAAGTTTAAGGGTGAAACAAAGATTGCAATAAGACTGAGCAATTATTCTTTGTATCTGCCTAAGACTTTTAAGAAGTATGTGGCAGGCTTTGAAGTTGCTTCTTCAAGCATCTTCAAGCAAGTGTTTGCTGAGAAGGGGTTTTCTAGTCTCAGCTGTCCCTAACACTGGGCAATGAGAGGCCACAGCAAGTGACTAAGCCCAATTTTCAGGCAGCACAGAAGGGGGTGTTCAACAAAACAACTGTTAAGCGTATGGGGTGAGGACTATGCCTAGAGATTCCCTGTTGGAGGGTGAAATGTGTTGTGTTCTGTAGCTGATAGGATTTTGGCTAGCAGTAGAGATGGGTTATGTGTGCTGCAGAACTTTCTCATTTCATAGACTCATAGAATGCTTAAGGTTGGAAGGGACCTCTAGACGTCATCTAGTCCAACCCCCCTGCACACGCAGGGTCACCTAGAGCACGTGGCACAGGACTGCGTCCAAGTGGGTTTTGAAGATCTCCAGAGAAGGAGACTCCACAACCTCTCTGGGCAGCCTGTTCCAGGGCTCTGTGACCCTCACTGTTAAAAAATTTTTCCTTAAGTTCATATGGAACTTTTGGTGCTTCAGTTTGTGGCCTCTTCTCCTGCCTCTTCACCCCACCTTGTATTTTATTACAGGCCAGTTTTGCAGGATTAGCTGCTTGACTGGATTTATTAATAGATTATTTTATATTTGCAAGAGGGATCAGTTATTAAAAAACTGATAGTTGTGTATGTGCTCTAGTGACGTAAAATCTGTATGCAATTGTATTTCAGAGGAAAGAGAAGGATCTTTCCTAAAAAAAACCTCTTGTGAAAGAGTTGGTGTCGGTTGCATCTTGGTTTGACTTACTGGTTGATCTATTTTGCCAGCTTTATGCTCAGAGTGCTCCAGAAACATCTTTGTTGAAACTCTGTGGATTTCAGGGCATTTAACTGGATACAGTAGAGGTAACTAGAGCAGAGGACATTCTAAAATAGATTCAAGCAGCAGCCTGTAACATCATATGCCACTGGGCAGATCACTGCGTAGACCTGTCTGACTTGCACTGTAGGAGCTGGTGGCCAAATCCTGTCTCTTCCTCTGGCAAAAATCCATATGGAAGGGATGAGGGTTTTGATTGAGTAAGCGCTTACACAGGTTGCAGCTAGTCAGTGCTTAGTATAAGTTGTATTGCAAAGAAAGGAGGGGTTGATATGGAGACAATCCATATCAAATAGTCCTCTCTCTTCTGGTTTGAAAGTTAGGTTTGGAGGGTGTCAGGCACTGGCATCAAGTGTCTGCAAGGTCACTGTTTGAGCTGGGAAACACAGAGGTAGCAGATATTGTTTGTCACAGGCTGTGGTGGGCAAAGGTGGTGAATAAAGTAGGAATTCTTCTGGAGCTCCAGTTAACCTGACAGAGCTGCTCCCCCTGCCTCAGCTTGCTGTGGCTGTTGGGTGGAGTCTCACTAGCTGACCTCACCAAACTCAAGGCTTTTAAAGGGAAAAGGCATCAGTCAAACTTTTTTTTTTTCACTCATTATTTCAGCCAGTTGTTGTTATTTTACTGACTAACTCATAGCAATTTGCATTATTATTATTAACTCTTATTAGATGATTTGGTGATTAAATGATTTCTCTAGTGTACTCTCGCTGCTAGGTTGGTCAGATGCACAAGAGTGGCAGTTGTGAGGAAGCTAAGCTATGTTTTATCTATCATAGTTCCTTTCTGTATAGAATGATATGAGTTGCTGAAACTTCTGATTCCAAACGAGTTTTGGACTACTGAACACGGCAGTCTCATCAATGCTGTCTGCAGTAACCTGTAAGGTTCCTTTTGGGGTGTCGGAGGTGGTTTCTTTCAACATCTGTTTTTTATTGTTGTGCCTGTTGGAAACAAAATGGTTTAGAGGAAACTGGCCCATCTTCTGTGGAAAGTTCTTCCACATTCTGTACAACTTCTGGTCTTTTCAGCATAAATTGGAAGGAGCTTTTTTGGGGGAAAGTAATTTTAACTGGAATGGCAAAACCACTAAAATGTATTGTGGGGAAAAATCTATATAATACTTCTTAAAATAATTCTAACTTTAATCATAAACAGGAAGATAGAGACCCACTAGGGGTTTATTTCCTGTCTAACTCTTGAAACTAGTCAAATCTTAAAGTGGTGTCTTTGTAAATAGATGATCTGTATTGATTATGAGGATCTCAAATAGCTTAACCTCTGTGAATCCTGTTTTACTGTGTAGATTTGTACATTCCTAATATGTAGAATGTGGTTGGTCTTGAATAAGATTTCCCCTGAGATCAGTGAGGTCAGAACTTCCACAGGTCACAGTTGTTACCTTTTACTATTCTAGACCTGCTAGGTGTTCATTACCCTTGTATCTCTTGCCTTGGGTGCTGTGATGTTCAGGGGTCTCTCTCTGAAGGGACTCGTACAGTCTTTGGGTATGAGCTCTGAAAGTCTGTGACACTTGGAATTTTGTAGCATCATTCTGGGATGTGCTGTAAGGCAAGTTCTCCTGTATGTTTTCTGATGAAGATTTTCCCTTTTCTGTAATAGAATGCCTAACGTAAGAATAAACAGAGGGGAGTACATCTCTTTCTTTCCCTCTCTTTTTTAAAAATATTTTTTCCCATGTATCTTAATTTTATTTATTTTCTCTTCTTTTTTTTAAAGATCCAAGTACAAATCCAGCCTATTCAGAAGAGAGATTGGCTCATGAAGCTTTGCAATTGGAGAAGCGCTTGAGCCTGCTGTCCCATACCAGTCGCCAGGGCAGTGGAGGTAAGAAATATCTTTAAAGAATGAGACAAATGGTGTTCCACTCTTTCAAATTCCTGGGCTTTAGATATTTATGAAAGTGTGTGTGCGTACTTATATATGTGTGCATGTATATATATTTTTTTGAATGTGCGTGCACACACACATAATTGTAAGATGTTGAGCCTAAAATTTTCAGGATATTTGATGTGGCTGTAACTTGTGGAGCAGTTTTTAACAGTGCTGTATAAGGGCTGTTGATGTAGATTGGAGGTTTTTAGTTGAGCAGAGTGAGCTTTGAGTCAAACATTGTTAATACAGAAAAATCCTTGTTGAGGGATTGTTGAATGCTGTATGTGCAACATCAAAAGAATTATGCCCATCAAGTTGGATACCTGATTAGGTAATTTATCTCACAGGTTGGAGTGAATCAACTGACTTTCTAGTTTGAACAGCAGATTTATGAAGTCTGCTTCATAAGCATGAGGAGACTTTTGAAATAAAACCCAGCACCCCTGTACTTTGATTCTGTTTGTTGTTATTCTTCAAGGTTCTATCTGTACGTGTCCCTTCTGGAATTGTTTACGTATGAAAGTAAGATTGGTGCCTAGCTCTAATTTGTAAAAGGATCTGGACTGCCATTTTAATCATTTAAGAACAATTCTAGTTCCCTAGAACCTTTGCTTTACTTTCAAATTTAAAGTCTACAACCCTAAAAAAAGACAAGTAAATATCCTCAGAAGTCTAGTATGTACTAGTATGTACTTCTTTACATGTCCATGCCTACTTTAGTCCTGACACTGCAGGGTAGTGTGGCTTGTGATGAAATTCCACTGAGACTTGCTGAGGTTTAACTCTTGTGTAGTTTTAATATAGCTACTGGTTTGATGCAAAACAAATAAGACCCGATAGAGACATGAATATCTCTTATCCAGGGGCTTAGTGGTCAGAGAACATGTGGTCCAGGTTCACATGCATCCTCTGCTTGAGATAACTTCTGTTTACCTCCCTATTATTCTAAGAATGTCTTAAACCCTCGGGAAATGAGGAGCTCTTGAGTGGGGTTTTCATAATCCATTATTTGAGGTTTTTCACAGGAAATGTTTTTGGGAAACACTATAATAGAAAAAGCATTGCTGTTAGCATCACTCTCTGTTCCACAATCTGTAGGTTTGCCAGGAGCGCATTTGCATGGATCTGGAGATTTAGGGTCTGCCACTGCATTGGGGAATGGTTAGAGCTCTGCCTACTTAGAGCATAATCTATAGGACAGTGAGAGGGTTTCTCTTCCAAAGCCCTCATACCTAAAACAATCGATTAGGAGAAGTGATTTCAAGTACTTTTTTTTTTTTTTATGATTAGGAGAAGTGATTTCAAATACATTTTTTTTTTCAATGAATAATATACAGTTTTTATAAGCAGAGTAACTTTTATTTCTCAGATATATTCCTTTAGATGCTGAATGTATTGCTGAGAAATAAACTAACGCTTTTGTATCTCATGCCTTCTGCCTGGAAGGCTGTATGATACTCACATCAGAGCCACAACCCAGTGTCACGTAAGGGGCATGGCAAGGAGCGGAACGGTTGGATTTCACAGGATGAGGGTTGCTGTTCTGTGGTTCTGTATATCTAGAATTACTCCACAGAGAGCAGGCGAATTGTGTTAAATATTTGCCACAGTAACTAAAAATAGAAATGGTTTTGTAATACCAGAAGCTCAGGTTGTGCAAATAAATGTGATTTGCAGTAGATCTTTTCTGCCCCATCTGGCAATTTATTGATAGTGTTTAAAAATAATATCTACAAAATGACCTGCTGTCAGCTTGTGTTTTCACACTGATTTTATTAGGGAGGAAAATAATTTTGCATATTGTATATGCTATTACAGGAGAATATATTTTTTTCTGATGAAAGTGCCCTCATGCCCTTTGATGCCAATGATTTTTTTTTCTTAAAGTGGATACCTTGCATACCTGTAGTTAGTTGCCTTAAAAATGTCCCTCTTGCAAGTATCGGTGAGAAGGAAAAACTTCTTGTAGTATGGGCATAAATAGATCTTGGGAGATGTTTTTCCATATGGATATGGAAATGGTGTTATTTAATAATACATTTCTGTTCCAGTGATGTGTGGTTGTGTTTTTGTTATGGATATTATAGGGATGTTACAGTGTAGTGTACGTTATAGAACAGGGCAATCTGAAAAAAAGTAAAACAAGACTGGTTCAAGCAGAAAATACTGAAATCTCTTGCAAATCTTTGGCGTATAGGTAATGGAAACTTTTCTTCAGAATATCCTTAGATATTCTGAGAACAGATGCAACTTTGTGACTCTTCCCTGTGGTATAAGGCAGGAGTATCAACATTAAAGCCAGCTAACTGTACAGAAGTAGATATGCTTGAACAGGGGAGAATTGGCTGCGTAAACTCTAAAGATTTAGCCCTGAATGCAGCATGTTCCACAATGCGATAGGGTTAGTATAGTGGTATACCATTTACATTACATTTTTCCCTTGGGGATAGTTCCTGCAATAATTCCTATTGACAGAAGTTCCTTTCACAAAGCAGATGAAGCTTCCTGATCCTTTCTGTTCATACATTCCTGCCATTCCAGCAGTCTACCCACTGTTTTAAACATAGCTTGATCTGTTCCTTTTTATTTTATTTTTTTCTCTAGGAGATGATAGAAGTATTTCAAGCTCATCCTCAGATACCAGCCACTCGGATGTTAGTGTTGGGAGCAGGCTGACAATTTGGCCTGAACAGTCTTCAGCCAGCACTTCTCAAGAGAGTCACGGACTGGCAGCTGCCAAGGGCATCCATCTGGGGGAAGAAAAGACCCACCCCGAAGGGGCACGTGGCCTCACTAAACCGCCTCCAAAGCCTCTCCGGTCCAGACAGCTGCAGGAAATTGGACGTCAGAGTTCTTCAGACAGTGGAATAGCTACTGGTAGTCACTCTTCTTACTCTGGAAGTTTCTCTTCCTATGCTGGGAGCTTGGACATTTGCCACGGTGAGGAGTTTGGGTCATTGCTAAGCTTGCCGTTGAACTTTCCTTCAGATCAGAATTTATGTACTTGTCCTCACAGTGAGCCCCAGAGAGGAGCGGGCTCAGAGTATCAGGTTCCCAGCTCTCTCAGACATATTTATGATATCCCCAGGAGTTTGTTACAGGCAGCTGCCAAAGATGTGCAGCCGAAGAGTGCTGATTCCACGCAACCCAAGGACCAGCCCCTGGCACCTCAAGGCATTAGTGACCCAAAACTGCTTATACCACTCGCAGAAGCACGAAGGGCACCTGAGCACAGCCGGGAGAGACGGAGACCTCCATCCTTGCTCTCCCAAAGCTCCAAGGACTCCAGTGATGAGACATATGTGGATTTTGTTACGAGGTGGTCAGACACAAAGCCCCAAGGACAGGTGTCCGACTCGAAAAGTAGTGGGTTGGCACCACCTAGTGGAGTCTCAGCTGACCCCTATGACATATGTAGCCCCCACCCTGGGATGACAAGAGCTCTTTTTTCAGCTTGTCCAATCTGTGGTGGATTAAAGGTAAATACCTAACAGTGGGCAGATGCTAACAAAGCCTTCCTTAATTTAACACTGTTAATTTAAAAAATCACTTAAAGCTACAAGTCACAAATGTTATTATTTAAAGTTTTCAAACTTAATAACTTTTGTGGTGGTTTTGAGAGGTTTCATATATGGTTATCTCAAAATTTGTGCTTGATCAAGGAAATGCTGAACAATACAAGTCATCAGTCGTTACTTTTAAATTGGCCAGTTTTTATTTTGGGTATATGTAAGTGACTCGTAGGAACAGTGATAGAAGCAGTGGCACATAAGAGGCGTATAGGATTTGTCCTATAGCTATAATCTAGCACAAAGGACTTTCCTCTCTCTTGCTGCTGGTGTTTCAGGAGGAAACAAAGGCAGGTCAAATAGTATGTGCTGCTGTATGGGGGTGCCCACTGCGTATTTTTCTTTCCTTGATGTTTCCTTTCCCTCACCGTGTTGGTGGGTATGTCTCATGCAAGAGGCAGCCAGATCTGTGAAGCTTCTCGCTGGGGAAGTCTAATTAGCATAGCCATCCATAACAGGTCACCTAGTCTGGTGTCATATTCGTGTTTGCTGACCAGAGCTAGATACTTTAGAGGAGATGGACAGAAACTCATCAGTGGTCCACTAGCAGGAGTACCTCTTCCCGGGGGAAGTTATTTTTGGATCACCAGTTACAGAAAGGCTTAAATGCTGAAGCATGGAGATGCATATGCCTTTTCTAAACACATTTGTTCTTAGTTTCTGTTATTATGGCTTGGATATTCCTATAAAGTCTTTGTGAGTGCTGCTAAATTCTTGGCTTTTTATGGCAGTAAGTTTTATAAATTAATTGTGTGCTGTGTGGAGAAAGTATTTCTGTTTCCATCTCTTCTGGAGAAGACTTTTTTTGTTACTGTTTTTCCTAAAGTGGAACAAGATAGAGCTGTTTGTGCTGATAGGGTCTTGGAAGGCTGGGAGGATTAGAGAGCATGTTCAATTAAGGAACATCTGAAGTAGGGATTCAGCAGAGAGGTTTGAGGAGTTAAGTACTGCCACTGAAGTGTGTATATTTTAAATGAGCATGTGGGATCTCATAAATCAGTTCTGTGAAAAGGGCTTGAGTGTACAGTACATTAGAGAGAAACTAAAAGAATATAAGCTTGGGGGCAGTTTGTTCTGAAGCTTTTCATGTGTTTGTGTCAATAACTGTCCTGACGTGCCTGGAAAGGAGGTGATGCTCTGTCTGAGGCACCTCCGTGGCCTCGGTCGCAGAAGTGTGTTAGCACCTTGGCCGTTGCTGTGTCACACACTTACCCTGCAGCGTTTGGGGGTGCTGATGGTTGTGTCTATGCTGATGATTTGAGTCAAGTGTTTTCAAGGCCATCCTTGCCAACCATCACAGGCAATCCTTAACCTTCCAGCCTGCTTCAGAAAGCTCTGGTGGACCCAAGGGCCTGTGATGTAGCCTCCTGGTTGTGTCCTTTCTGTGCTTCCTGTGTCTGTGGCCTGTGGTTAGTCCTTCAGCAGGCAAGGAGGAACAGGACTGTCTCCTAGAATGTCTCTTAACCCAAGACCTGGAAGCGCCCAGACCAATGTGTCACGAGCAGCAGGGAAAGAATTAGTTGTGGTGAGGAGAGCTCACACGGTCCGAGTGTTTGTGGGTGATCTGACCCGTCAGCTTAGACATAATTTCACCAGTTTACTGAAGTTTACCCCATGGGACAGCAGACAGGCACTTGAAGTGGGCGTCCTACATCTTCCACACCATTAGGGCACCTGAGCCACCTGGTTGTTCCCCCAGCATCCCAAGTGTCATTTTTATAAGTGCCATCAGGTTTCAGAGTGATTCTGGGTGTCCTAGTAATACCAGTTGGCAAGAATCTCAGGAGTAATCAGGATTTTCTTAGCGACAGACCAACAGTGATGCAGCACGCTTTGTTTTGCATGTGATATGTTGTTGCTTATTTCTATTATTTCTATTCTGTTGCTTATTTCTATAATTTCTATTAATGAGAAATTATTATTTCTCATTCTCTGAAAAAAAATATGTTTGAGAACCAATTAGAGGCAGATTAGAGCTACAATTACATTTCACATTTATTCAAATTAATACTCAGAAGCCTTTGTGCTGATGTTTGGAGTATCTGTGTGTTTTCAAGTTAAGCCATTGATTAATTTTTCCTTAAAATTATGTTTTTATTTATTTTTTTAAAAGCCTACTATTTATAGTGAATGTGCGACCTGGGTAAAGCAAAGTCAACAGCAGTAATTAAGCACCTAAGTATCTCCTTGCTTTCTGCTCTGTACGTTAGCTTTGGAAAATGCAGGTGAGACCTGGCAGGGTGTAGGAGCTCGGCTGTGGAGCGCTGGGATAGGCTGCGTATGGGGAATGCCAGGATGGGCTGTGCCCGCGGCGAGGATGGCAGGGAACAAAATGCAGGGAGAACGTGCCCTGATCCCAGTGCCAAGGTTCAGGCAGAACGCGGGGCAAGGGATTTGTGCTTTGCTCCGGATGAAGCATAGAAATAGCATGATGAAGAGCACTGAATGTTGCTTCTGTTACTTTTGTGTCATTTTTTTGTCCTGGGCCTTGGGAATTGCCCACGGGAAGGCGTGCGGGGTGGTATTCATCTGTTCCTGCCGTGTGCTGACGGTGTCCTTCGTTACCCCTCAGCAAGGTGGGCCTGTGCCCTTAAGTTTTGCCTAGGTGATTTCAGCGCTATAGATAAGTGCAGAGGAGAGTTCTTTGTTTAGGATAGGGATATTTTAAGCACAGAATATTGGATTGCTGTGGGGTTTTCAAGTAAGCTGCAGAGATTTATTATTTTCATTATTTTTTAACTATTTTTTTCAGTTTTTAAATGCCTAGCTGATAATAGTTTAAAAATTAGCATTTCACTGTACATACGTTGCTCTGTAACTGTTTGATGCTATAGCTTGAGAAACATTGTCAACCTTTTTTACAGGGTGTCTTTTTTTTTTTTTTTTTAAACTGCATCATTGTTTGTAAATTTTTATTAGAAGCCTGAAAATAAAATTCTTTTCCAACTGTTTTTGTCCTTTTCCATCTGCCAAGTACTGTTCTTATTTTTGTTTTGCTTTCTCTCCCCTGGCCCTCCTCTCCGTCCCTGCGTTTTGAATGAATGTGCAGCGATTACGGCTGTTTCTTCCCCAGCTTCGTGGTGCGCTCGCAGCAGCATTGGCAACCTGAAATGTGCCTATTAGGAGGAATTCTAAGTTTCTGGCTTAACATAAACCCATGTTTATGTTGGTGGGAGTTCTTACCTGTGTAGAAATATAGCTTGAATACAGTTTTGGTAGTAAACTTGCTGTGATAGAGGAGGAGAAATGAAAGCACCCGCCTGTTGTATGTGTCTGCTCTCATCAATTGGGTATTGATGTTTAGCCACCCATTTTTGCTGATCATCTAAAAATGCCACAATGCTGGGAGACCTGGTACCTGCCTCGGGGGAAGCGCATCCCCGGCTAAGTGGGGAGTTGCACCAGTTGACTGATAGGACACTTCTCTCTGTCTGTTCCGTAGAAACTGCTTCCTTTTGCATTCAAGGATAAAGTAGCTCAGAGAGGAGGACATGTATGTGTGTGCTGTGACCCCCGAGCAGCACTGCACCCAGTATATTCAGTCGTGCAGCACCAGGTCCCTGCGGGGCTGGTTAATCAAACGCAGCCTCTTGTGGGTGCAGAGATGCTGCTCTGGCTGTCTGGGTTGTGCGTCGCACACCAGGAAGAGCCTGGAGAGGAACATGGGATGCAGAGGAGGGCTGGCGCTCCAAGGAACCACTTGTGTGTGGCCTCTTTGGGGGTCTTGCCTGGAGCGATGTAACCAAGGTTAGGAGAAACCTGTAACAGGGCTAGAAAAGTGCAGGATTCAGGGGACTGAGGTGGTGAGACCTTAGGCTTCAGCTGGGAAGTCTCCTTTTAGTGTAAATGCTGCTTTTAAAAGTGGTAATTGAGAAGGGCTGTAAGTGGTAAAGCTGTGCGGTGAGGCCTGAAAAATAGTGGCTGCAGGTTACATTGTCACCTCTATGCAGTTGTCCTCAGTGTTTTTTGTTTTAAGTGAGTACTTTTTCTAACCTAATGTTAAAATAGGTACTAGGGAAGCCATGATACATTACTATACTCCCCAGAGTTACTTCCATCCCCTTGCTTAAGTGCTTTAAGGCCTATTTATGTACTGTTAAATGGTACTTGAAGCGGGGGAAGGATTGTATGTGTATATATGTATTTCCCTTGGTTTCTTGTTGTTATTGTCAGGATGCACAGACACATGTATTCTGCCCTTAAAGCATCCTGGAGAGGCATATTGGGTCAAATTCGGTTTTATTAACTCTTTTCATCTAGTGATGATTTTTTCATTATCTTTTTTTCCTTTAAGATCCAAAGCCATTTTGCCTGAACAGCCCTTAGGCAAAACTGCAAGCCTTGCTCCACAGAAGGGTGTTCAAGGGCAGGAACCTCTGGAGCAGCTCGGTTTGTGTGAGGCTCTTGCAGCAAAGAGCTTCAGCTCGTTGGTTGGTCCCGTCCTCAATAAGTGGATGCTCAGTGTTGAGGTTCCTTGCTGCAGGGCTGCCTTGGCTCTAAGTGTAGGAACACTGGGCCAAATTCAAGGTGACACAAGGAAACCTTGACGCTAATTGTGCAGCTAACTGAATCTCCTTCTAGTGCAAAAAAATGCTGCCAAGTTCATTTTTACCAGACACACATAACCACTTTTGTTCCGCTCCTATGTAAGGATGGGGAGGGAAGGACTTGTCTGTGTTTTGGCCACCCTCGTTAGTGTAAGAACATTTTGACCATTACATGGTCACTGGAACAACTCTAGCTTGCTTCAGGCATTCATTTAATTCATGGGTGTAGGACTGAAATATGGGGAAAAATGTAATGCGGAGCTACTGTGGCTCCCCTGCCCCCCTGTTTCAGCTCCAGGGGAGTTTGATCCATCAATCTGTAACAAAATGTTTTTATTTTATTTTTTTTTAAGGTGGAGAGGTACAGAGGGGGTATTTTAAGACCAAAACACGTGACTGTTACTAATGTGATCCGTGTGATAAATGGCAGCCAGGATGGGATGAAGGAACGCCAGTCGTACGTAGAGTCTAGGCTGCAGTAAAGCCCCTCTCTCGCTCTCTTTGTTTGTGTTCTTCTCTGTTGTTTTTCATGTGTTCCTGTTTTCCCCTGTTTCCTTTCCCAAAGCAGGCTGCTGCTTTCATCCAAAGGAAAAGAGTTCCTGAGGAGGCTTTTTCTGGGGCCGTGCACTGCTACCCAGCTCCGAAGGGCAGATGGAAAAGGGGCTTTAGAACTGAGTTTTTGCTCCGAAGCCCTCAGACATCAGGGTGTTGGGTGTTTGCAGTGTAAATTGCAGCAGCCAGCTGTCGCTCAAGCAAAATGACTTTTCAACAGCTGGGAATCAGTGGGATACGAACTCTGGCTGCATTCCCTCCTCCCCAGCCCTCGCAGGAGCCTGGATTCTGTGGAATCTGCTGCTAATTCAATGCTGATTGGAAGCAATTTTGAATGTATAAGAAATCTGAGCCTGGAACATATTAAGGAAATCCAAACCTTTTCCAGCTCTGGTTTATTACAAGGACAGGGAAATGTTAAGTGGGCTATATCAGGGTTAGTAACTGTATCCCCGAGTCCTTGGTAGCTCTAGGAAAACTTTTCCAGATGATTTTGGCCAGTTGTGCACCCTGTGACTTTGAGTCTCAAGGAGTTTGTGTGCTATGGAAATAGCTACTACAGAAAGCTTTGGAAAGCTATGGAATAATTATACCTAATAATTTATAACCAGGCTGTCCTATGTAGGAAAAGCCTGTGAGCAGCCCCCATGCATAGTTAAGTGTCTCTGTCCTTTGAAGAAATGCAACTTAATTATAGTCTCATTGCCTTGACAAACCATAATCTCAGTGATGGGTTGGGGATAAAGGAAAACACTTGGATTTTCATTGCTTTCAAGCTTTCTCTCCCTTGTGTGTCCTTTTAGTTCTGTCCATTTCCTTTTGATGATCACTGATTATCTTGTTAGTTTGTGCTTTGGAGAAGCTGACTAACCTTAACTATAAATGTGAGGTTGTGGTTGGAAAAGAGAAGAAAATGAGTGCAAGCATTTTCTTTTTATTCTGTATTGTTTCATGGTTTAACTCACTGTAATTCTGTCTGCGGAGCAGGATGCATGAGTTATCATGAATCTTCTTTTTCTTCCTGTCCTTACATGGAATGGCTGGAAGGAAGGAATCAGATACCAGTCTAATGTAAACTGGCAAAGCTCCGTGAACTACAGACCAGTATTTTTATGTGTGTATTTTTAGTGCTTGTCCAGGGAAGCACAAGCGACTGCTGGGGAACAACCCTCTGGGGAAAAGAGAAGCAGCCGCAGACTCCAGAGCAGTTCCCAGGTGGACAGTTCAAAGCCCTGCCCTCAAACAGGAATGCTGAAATCGCTGCTTGCTGTGTTCCTGCCTGGAGGTGTGGGCCTTACTTTGCTTGTTCAAATCTGGGATTTCCCTTTGTCAGTTTTTGAAATAATTCTGTGTTTGAGCTGTTCTACACTTAATGTTAACCACAGCAGCACAGCTACAGAGACCAAATTATTGAGTCTGATTTTTGCAGTGATATCTGTTCTCTCCAGGAACAGATGTCTTTGTATTAAAGTCTTGTTGCAAGCAGGAGACTTACATGAAAGGAAAAATGTATTGCAGTTTTGCATAGTGGGATGGATTTTCTGTTAACTTGAACCTTTCTAATGAGAATAACTGTGGTAAGATGCTTCTGAGTACAGTGACACAAAAGCTATTTTACATTGAAAAATTCCAGAAATGTCTCTAA
>NW_010579942.1:371433-385776 GCF_000705375.1 Tinamus guttatus
ATTGTCGAACCTTTTGTCTGATATGTCACTGCTGGTGTAAATTTGCCATAAATAGCTCCTGTGGCAATCCAGAAGGCGAGAGTACCAGGATCCCGTTGTGAGTGCGCGTGTGTATCCTACGCTTGTCCTTTTCATTTGTTTTCAGACTCTTCAAGCTTACTGCTAAACAGCACTCTTTTAAATAATAATATAAATATTTAAACTAATATTATATTATTAATAAATAAGTATGCTTTTATGGGCTTTGAAAATTTTAAAAAGGGCTAATATTCCTTGAACTCCATTTCTACTGGGATGTGCTATCCTAAAAGTGTAGAGCAACACTTCCCCGTTGTTAAGCTCTCCTAATTTTGCAGGCATTTCTGCAGTACTGAGGTGCACCAGTAGCATCCATTAAAATACACCCAGCACTTGCTATCTGCGCACTAGGGCAAAATGTTCACTTATTCACACCCATTTGAGTGCCATCTGAGAGGTGTTTTCAGTGCTGCAGTAGCTTTATCTGAGGTCTCTGCCAGAGTAGGTTTCCCATGGTGCAGAAGGAGTGGGATTTAACAGATGTATTGCAAGAAAACACTCAGCACAGCAAACATGGGGAAACTGAGCGGATTTTACATATCTAATGTTTCTGTAGTAGTGTAATGCTTCCCCCTGTTGGAAACCAGAAAATATGGAATATAAATTGGGATATATGTAACTGAAGCCAGTTTGACTTGTGTTCGTGACTTTCCATTGCACTTGATAGGTCTTTAATTAAATACCAGTCTGCTTAAAAAAAAAAAAAAAAAAAAGTGTTTATGATGGTACATATAAAGGATGTGTCCTTCAGTTACCAGGATTAAATTTAAATTTAAATGGCTTCTTCTGATATTAAAATAAACCAGTATGCAAAGATTCTTGTAATTTTGCCATCTTTCTGTAATAGGCTGTATACTTGTGTTCTCAGAGCTAGTGTTGATTTTTTTTTTTTTTTTTAATCCTTCATAAATACGTTTACTCGGAAGGCCTCATCACTTCCGTAAGTGAAACACAGCCTCTCTGCGTGGCTAAAGCTGCTGCAGAGGCTGTTCCTGAGCTGCAACACGTGTGCGGTGCCTGTGTGCTCACCTGGGCAAAGCGGGGCTCAAAGCGGGGCTCAGAGCTGGCCTCGTGGTGCCCTGCGGAGCTCCCTGCAAGGAGGACACGGGTATCGGAGCTCTTGCTTTAACCTTGTGCTTGAACAGGCTGCACGCGCCTTTGGAAAAGCACCTTAAGTAACAGGAGTGTAGCTGAGCCAGGCTTGGGAGAGGAGGAAAGGGAAGGTATCATTTTGTGGAGGCATCCCTAAAGCCTTGTCGCATGCAATAAAAAGAAAACGCAAATCCAATGGATTAGTAGTTGCCTATACTATCATAAACTAAAAAAAAAAAAAAAAAAATGGCTGTCCTATGCTAAAATAGTAATAATGGTAGAAAAATTGTTTCTTTTCATTAAAATCCTGAACTGATCTACTGCTGCTCTGAGTCACCACAGTTCCTCTTAGGGGCTGGAGGGGACTCAAAGTACCTAATTTTTTATTACTTGGAGGAATTTGCACGCTTTAATATGCCCCAAGAATCTGTGATATGCTGAAGCTACAGTATGCCTTGGATTTTAGACCTGAATTTCTCTGAAGAAGAATCTCATGGTTGGGAGAAGAAAAAAAGGAAGTTATTTCTGAGCTGAGTGGATTTGATGGTATTTTAATGGCAGGTGTGCAAGGACGTTTTTGTTTTGAATGACAGAATGATTACCATGAGAGAGAGATCTGGTAAAAGATGAGGCAACCAAGGGCAATGTTAATACATTTTATTATGTGTCTAGCATCATTTCAGAGGTGTATTTGCTCAGAGCTGTGTGCTCCGAGGTCAGGAAATGTCATACCCCAGTCGTCCCATCTGACAAATGTACTTTTGCATACGCTTAAGCAACACCTATAGCCTGTACCTTAGTTGAGCTGTCATGATCCTGCTAGTTTTAGGAGGCCTGTTTTGAAGTTGGTTGCCAGTGCCACCAAAATCCGCAGCTCCACTGCTCCAGCAAACAGCTGATGCTGGGTTTGGCGGAGCAAACGGGGACGGTGCTGAAGCGGCTTCATGGCTCAGGCGGCTTGCGGTGGATGAAGCGGAGTCACCAGAAGCTCCCGCCTGAAATGGGAACCCTGCACCTGCAGGTCGCCTTGGGCAGGAGGTTCTCCTTCACCTGGGGTGGTTTTGGAGGGGTCCAGATTTTACAAATTTTGTATTTTTTTTGTAGTTTTGTTCAAAACCTGATCAGCTGCTCGGCTTGTTGAAACAGCCCCTCAGAGCAGGTGACCTTTAAAGGTTGCTTCGTGTGTCTGCGTTTGTTGACCTTTCCTGGGAATGTTTTTCTCTGTGGCAGCCTGGCCACTTCAGCTTTAAACTTTACCGGCCGCGTGCTCCAAGAGTAAGTCATCGTCTTTCACCCTCTGGACAAAAAATACCTTAACTGGCAGTTTCATGAGGGACCTTTTTTTTCCTGCCTCCCTCTGAGTTATCTAAAATTTGGACGTGTTGAGGACTTACTTTTAGAAAAAAGGAAAAATAAGCATAGACATTTCCACTTTGCCTCTTTGTACAGGATTTCCCACTGTGTCCTTTGCTCCTTTGTGGCGTTGCTCGCAGCTCAGGATACTGACAGACCCACATGTCTGTCCTGTAGGTTCCTTGAGCTAATCCTAACAGTTTGGGTTTAATGCTTTTAAATATCCCATCTTGTTGGAGTTATGTTTGACTGATGCTATGATAACACAAACTTCCAGAGCATCTCTTGAGGGCCTGTTACTTTCAGTAACATCCCAGCATTTTGAATTCAATGCATGTCATGGATATTTCTTCCATGGTTCCTTTTCCTAGTGGGCAATAGCTGAGTCTGGGCTTGATACGCTGCTGGTGACCTCGCTGTAGGACTGTGAGGACTACAAGTGCCCCTTGCAGGCACGAAACACATCAACTGTTTGCCTAAAATCTGTGCTTCTAGGCTACAACCCACTCCAGAATAATGGAGCTATAAAAAGCTGTCAAACTTGGACAAGGCAAAGAAAACTTTCTTTCCAAAGATACCCACAGGGAGTGACATAAGCTGTGGCTGATGAGGTGTGTCTGAAACGTTGACAGTTATCAGGCAAATGGCATCTCATTCCTCTTGCCAGCTCCGGCGGAGCCCAGCTCAGCGTTACAGTCTACAGCTGACCCGGTTTTTCTTGGAAGTGTGGTTTCCTCTTGTGCAATTGGCCATGTTTGCAAAATAAGAAACAAAATGTTTTGCTTCTTTGAAAAATATATGTTTTACTTAGGACAGCTCTCATGTTCTACCCTTAGAGACAGTATTGGGAGAGATTGCAGGAAGAACAAATATATATTTTTTTACATGCTCGGTCTATCTGACTTGCAAGTTCTTGGCTTCTTTTTACCCTTCAGAGGTGGGCACACAAAACGGCTGTGATACCTCTGCTGGTATGAATATGGCAAAAATTCTTCCAACAGGATGAAATAGTGTGGAAGTGTCTTCTTTGCTCTTTGTTGTAGAGCTTAGACAGGAAGAGCTGCACTTTGGGGCTGCATCTGGTGTCAAAGACTAAAGCTCCCACTAGTAGAGCAGGATTGAGTATGTAGCCCGTGAAGGTCATTTCAGCTTATAGAGAAAGGTAAGGGAGTGTGTGTGTATGTATGTTTATGTTTATACTTACACATCAGTCACATATATATGGCTGTATACGTGACTGGTAATTTTTCAAACTGGAAACAAATCTCCTAAATCATATGTTATATGTTTCATGGAATTTAAACTGCTCATATATATATATATATATATGTATATAAAAAGAAAAAAAAAGACAAAGAAATCACTACCAATATTGACAAGACAAAAAAAACCTTTGATTGTAGAAATGATTTATGTACCATGATGGTTATGTGCAGGCACAGGAGTAGATGCCAGCGCTTAGGTTCGGTTTAGCTGCTTAGGGCAACAGAGCTAATCTGTGAATAATGATCCGGCGTATCAAACTGGGTGGATTCTCCTAATATATGTCATTGAACCCTACCCAGGATGTTTGGAAGCAGAACATCAAAAATGAATGTCATCTGACAGCAGCTACATCACTACCAGAGCTAAAATAGCCCTGGACATGCAGTTCATGGTGGGTGATATCCAAGTGGCGCGTATCCGCTTACCGGGGAGATTGTTTGAAGTAAATCCATACATCACATATTTCAGCACTCTGCTCTTGGGTCACAGATAAAAGAATCTATAGGAGAAACGATTTTAGGAGTAATTCAGGAATTAAAAAGCAATTTAGGAATTTACCTAAATTATTTTATGAATGGATGTGTTGGGATTGGAGAGAAATATGTTGCTAGTTATTGTCCAAATGTCATACCAGGCCAGGCAAAGGACTGTTACCTGATGAAAATCAGTTACTCATTTTCTTCTTTGGCCTAATTTTATGGTACTTTGAGCTTTATATTATACTTTGCATCTGAAAACTATGTATTTGTATGTTATGCCATAATATTTTTAAAAGGTTCTCCTACAGACAAAAGCATGTTTTGTCTTAGTTATGTAGGGTAAAAAAAAATAAAGTAACTTGTGAGTCTTTGATTCCATTCTTTTTACTGAGTTGCCTTAGTAGTAGCCCCTGGGAATTGGTGGAATTTCTCTCTTACTAGAGCAGGAAGTGAAATAGAATATAGTATCTCGGAATGGAAGTGAAGACAATTTTATAGTTGGAAAAAATCCTCTGATAACAAAAGACTTGTTTTATTTTATTATCCCTGTCTCTCTCTCTTTTTTCTGTTTTTGGGGTTTTTTTTTTTGTTATCTAATCACATCTCATTCTGCTAGTTATTTGATGTCTTCCATCCATTCACTCTAATTTCACTGGTATTTTATCAGTGTGTGCCATAGTCTAATTACATCTAATTTCACCTAATTTCACACATCTAACTTCTGTTCACCTCCTTTCAGCTTGCTTTTGCATACCTAATCTAATCTTTCAATAATGACTTTGGAAGTATATATTTTTGATATCATCATTTTAGCCTTTAACAATTTTCTTAAGCTCAGATTTTTTCTTTTCTTCTTCTTCTTTTTCTTTCTACCACGAAAAACTATTTATTTTGTACGAGTGACTAGGAGTTCCAGTCAGAAGTAAGACTCCATTTTGGAACAAACTGTACATTTGCTAACAAATGTCATCTCTTTAGTTCACAGTTATTTCCATATCAAATATGATGCTCAGTATAGAAGGATAATGATGGTTTAAGCTCTGCTGTCACATTCAGAGGTTGAAACGCCTCTCTGATTGATTTTAGCTCATATTAAGCAGCACGGCAGCACGTCTCCCCCATTCCCCATAAGTTTCTGCAACTGAAATATTGTTAGCAGTTTGCTATTGATGGCTTTTTAATCTTGCTTTTTCTTGCAAAAGTGCTATGCTTGTGCAATCCTAAGAGGAGGGAAAAATAGCAAACCTTAATTTGCAAGTAAAGCAAGTAGCTCTAATTTGAATTTACATCATGGTGAACTGAGCTATTTAGTAAGTAGGCCAATGCTATTTTGCAAGTAATAACTTTGCCTTAACTTAAAAGAAAAAAAAGTTATTAAAAATTACTGTTGCTTGTAAGATGTGTGATGATGAAAGAAGACCCTGTTCCTGGAGGTTATGTATAAAGAAATGATCAAAATGCCATTCTAAACTCAGAGAGCTTTCAGGTCTTCTGCTTTCTGTCCTCTTATCACTCTTCATGTTTGCACCATAATTTAGGTTACTCTGAAGCGTAATGTAATGCATTTATGGGAGGAAAAAAAAATCAGGGTTGTTGTCTAGTTTCATGCGTGGAGGCCATGCTGTGAGTGACACTAAGGCTGTGCAGATTAATGGATTTAGAGGGAAAAGAACATAGAGGAAGATACAGGGTTTTATTTTTCTCCTGAAATAAATTTTGACTGACCTTGCAAACTACAGTCCCCCCCATCCTGCAAGTTATGAAAAATATTTTTAAAGCAGAAAAGTTTCCCAAGAGATATGAAATACAACATGTATCATTAGACATCACTGGCAAGACTTGAATGAGCACTGCAGCAGCAGCAGCAGCATTGCAGTCTGCTGCTTTTCAGTCCATTAACTAAACTAACAGGCGCTGCTTTCAGGACAGTGTAATCCACTTTATATCTAAAGACATGTGTAAAATCCATTTTTTTAATATATTGCACATTAGCAATCCCTTCGTAAAATTTTGCTGGTTCAGGATGGTGGGGAAAGCATTTTTCAACACTGGTATAAACAATAGATGCCAAAAATGGAAATGGTTCCTAAATAAATGTTATATTCCTTGCAGTGGACTCTGAAGTCCTCTGCACTTTACCTGTGCAGATGCCCATTGCTTCCCACTGAAAGCAGCAACAACTTTGGTGGCGCATAGTAACTGCACAAACAAATACCATCCATTCCAGTTCCAGTTAATACAGGGTCACACCGTACTGAGGCTGCAGATGGCAGGTCTGCAGTAGGATCAAGCAAGAATGTCTTGTCCCTACTGTTCTTTTCCGTGTTCAAGGTTGTTTTGTGTTGCACATTTCAATCCTGTCCATTTTTAAAACTTGGTTTGATTTAAGCTCTTGTAGTGTATATTTTATTTTTTGAAACAGAATCAGTTTATACTTTTCTCATCTTTTTCTAGCTCATTACAAGTTCCATCAAAGCTAGTGAGTCTTTCACTTAACTGAGGTTTTACCTAGTTGCTAATTCTGTCTTTGTTTTTCTTAAATTCACATTTTTAGCTTCTGAAAAGTGGAAGGCAACTCAGAAAAAAAAAAGATTTGGAAGTAATAAACAAATGAGAGTTGAAAGGTATTAGTATACTATGAAGAAAATTAGCTCTGGTTCTTGCATCAATAAGCACCCACTCTTGAAAGTAATTTGACAAATTATTTCCCAGGAAAACAAAACAAAACAAACCCATGATGACCGGCTGTTTCAGAAGTTAATTTGCTTTGGGGGAGGATTCTTCCTGTATGTTTCTTTTTCCATCAATCACGTCGTTCAGTGCCATCTTGTTCTGAGCTAAAGTGTGCATTATATAATAACCCTTGCATCTTAGTATGTTTGCCCTATGAAAGTCTTGTACAGGAATCTGTAGGGTTTGAATTTCTGCCTGAATATTAGGTAAATATATTTTGGCTTCTGGAAGAAGAAAGAAAAATTTGGGGGGTAGTTATTACAATGTTTATATTGAGTGGAAGATGAGTGGTGTATCTAGAGTCCTGAGTGTTTCTTAAAAGCTATCATTTCATGCTTTGGAAAACGTGGGTTAGCACTGGTGCTCCGAACTCAACTGTTTGATGTGTCCCGCCGTGACGTGAGCAACCCAAAGTGGGTGGGATGGGGCAGAGCTTTTCCAGAAAGACCCTGCAGTCCCAGGTGGGGTTCGTCAGCAGACTGAAGTCAGCCTGAGCCCTGGGATATGTGTGTTGGGTTATGGAGGTGAGTTGTGGGGGCTCAGCAGGCTCCGGGCTGCCCGCCGCACCTACCATTTCTAGCAGATTGCATTAATCCTCTTGCCCATCTTGGTGTCATCTGCCTCTGAATGAGAATTTTGGTGCCTTTTGCAGTTTAATTTAGGACTAAATAGTGCTAAGCTTTGCTGTACTCGCTACAGTTGTTGCAAAGTTAGGTAGCCTGTACTAAGGTAAATTAAAGATTTACAATGTAAATATGCATGTTCTGCACACCTTCAGGTGCTGCTCTGCTCCTGCTCTGTTTTTTAAAACACTAAGCCTTTTGATGAAGTGATTTATCTATTTTTTCTGTGCTTTGTAAAGTTTCTGTGCCTTGAAAATAGATTTTTCATTATATAATTTTCTGTTTTCTTTAGGGAACAGCAGTTTTACAGTCTGGAGTCTTACCAGCTATACCAGGTAGGAGCTATTTAGTTATTTGCTTTACTAAATGAGAACAATTTAAAAACTTGCAATGAGAGAAAGGGGTTGATGGGGATAGGGTTAAAGACTGTGTTGAGAAGTATTCACTTCAGTTGCTTTTGCTGCAACTGCAGTATCTTTGAATGCAAGGGTTAATATGTTTGCAGTTCTCTTCTAGTCTAAAGAGGCTCAAAGTTACTAGTTTTACTGTAAAGCTTCAGTGCTTTTCTGCTGACATAGTCAAAGATCAAGAAAAGTGTTCTTCAGATGGCTAGATCCTTAGGTGATACAGCCTGCAACTGCTACAGTATCTGGCCTGCAAAGATGCTTTGGGTGCAGGTAACACACTGCCTGTCTTTGCACTGTGGGTCTCTACAGTAAATATTGGTAAAACATCTTGGCCATCTGGAGTTCTCTATTGAGCTAAGTTGTCTGGTGCCGGTTGTATCATCACTTCACCTCAAAGACAACTTTCCACAGTTCTTTGAGAATGCTAGGGTTTGTGTACTGCCTCCATCTTATTCCTTGGAGAAATTGGTGCAAAAATGTCATTAATATCTCAAGCATCTGTATGTTCCTTAACTGCTCCCTTGCTCCTTCCATAATTCAGTGGATATAGTAACTAATCAGGTTTTATGCTTCCAACTGACATAAGACAGCTGTTTCTGCTTATGTTTCTTTACTGCTTTTAAACATCTTGACAAATACATAAAGAGGTAGAGCTGCCTGAAGCTATACAAGTGAATGGAGTTAGACACCTAGGATAAGGAGATTTTTTTTGAGAAGGTCATGAGTAATTCTATTCCTTTGTGTTAGCAGGGAAGAAATCCAGAAGCATTGGGCAGATCTGGTTTCTAGTTATTCCATTCCAGTCAGTGGAATTACTCTAGATCTGTAAAGGTGCAAGTAGAAGCACAAATTGGATCATTACTTCTAATTTTATCTTTCCTTCCAGTACTCAGGTTTCTAGTCCTTTAATCAACCAGAGTTAAGCAGAGGGCTTTGTGCGATGGAAGTGTGTGTAAACAGAGGGGAACACGGGCCTATATCTGCTATACCTATGTGATGGGTATGACATTGTCTTTGCATTAATTTCAATGACAAATTAATTGCGGATACAAATCATATCTGACAAAAACTTCATCTTGGACTATCCAAGAAGATGGAGGAGTTCGCTATCATGATAAAAATTGCCCATAAGCACTTTGGAAATACAGAAATAGAGGACAAATTTTTGAATCCCCAGAAAGCAAAGATGAAGTACTGGAGAAGTCTGGGTGGATTTTCATATGTTGTGCAAGGGGAATGTATTGCTTAAGAAAACTGAATACATTTTGGAACAAATATAAAATTATTTAGGCAGGTGCACCCTATAGAGATCATGATGCTTAAGTAAGGCTTTCTTGTGCCATCTTTGTCTTATCTTAAATCAACTTGTAGAACTATATTCTTAAATACTATGCTATTTTCCAAGAGTACAAAAGCAATCAGCATGTTTTCTCTCATTCAGTAATGTCTCATATTTATTACCTGCAGGTATTTTAAAGGAATTAAGCTTGGTGTTACAATGCTTTGAACATAATACTGTCATATTTGGATATCCAGATTTCCCCATCACTAATCTAAGCCACATGCTGAAAGTCCATTGGTACCAAACAGTAATTCAAACAAGTTTTAGTGGACTTAAAGAACATCACTAGATCTTTCCTTCATTTGTCTACTATACTTTTTTACATCGTTCAAGGTAACACAGGGCAGTACTGATCTGAGGTAGCTACTTTCAAAAGCTGTCTTGCACAGGTACATGGCAAGATATTTTTACATTGATGTCTGCCCAATTTTACAATAACTCTATAAGTTACCTTGCTCGTGAGGGGCCCAGTCCACTTAGTCATGTGTGCATGTGTCCACAAAGAATATTTGTATTTATTCATTCATTCAAATACAATATACCAATGCAGACCCATCTTTAGTGCTACAGATGCCTGCATATTCTGTATGATATTTTTGCTCTTGAATTCCTTAGTTCTGGATCACCAAATGGAGCTACAGAATTAGAATAAACTGTTTTAATGTTTCTCCCTTTATTGGTAGTGACTGTAGGTGATGATATTCTCCTCCTAGCTTTGATTGCATATACTGAGAACAGAAGAGAATGAGCAACTTCAAAGAAATTTGCCTCAAGTGTAATGCCAAGTCAAAAAAATTTTATAAAAGTGGCAATAGAAAACAATTGTTTAAATGCCATTTTTTTTTTTTTTTTTACTAAAGGGGGAAAAAGGACTTATCTGAAATAGGGTAAATAATATTATGTTTAAATTATTTTGTTGCATTTGTTGTAAATAACTTTGAACTGATTGATTAGAAGAGTGAATTGGATTGGTTGCATTTGCTGGACAAGTATTCTGATTGTTACTACATACATATATTTGAGAACAAGATAAAGGATTCTGTGGAGCTGTGTGATGCAAATATGACTGTTCTAAAGTTGTATTTGTGCCATTATGGACCTTAAAAAAGTGTGATAGGCTCCTGAGTCCAAGAAGATGGTTCAAATTGCCTATTATTTGAGACTGCTGCTTGCAAGAGGCACCTAGATTTAGTACCTTTTGGACTAAGTTGTTCTTATGGGGCCTGTACATAGCTTGCCATGAATGCTTAAGAAATTTTGTAGCCTGGAGCAGCAGATGCAACTGGTAGACCTCATTCCGAGCTGTGTATGTGAATGGATTTCAGCAGCAGCTTCCATGTTTTGTGTGAGGGGGTCATGAAGGAGGTGAGTGTTCAGCGTTGAGAGCCAGAACCAGAGCCCAGCCCTTCACAGCAGAATGAGGGAGCTGGTGGTCATCTCAATGAGCTCCTTGCTATGAAAAAAAAGGCCTCAGGGGGTTCTTCAGTTCCTACCTCTGCCCAAGATTAGGATACACTAAACTATCCAAAGTGCTTCACTCTTCTTACATTTAGACTGCGTTTTCAAATAGCTAACTAATCTTTCTTGCTGTGATTTAGGCCCATTACTTAAATCTCATGCCTCTTTCCAGCTCATTGCAGCAGCTTAGGCAGGAAGTTCACTTGCATCCAACACTTCCACATTCTCCTCCAAAATATTTGGGCCTGCTCAGCTGAGGAGCTGTTAGCCCTGTATCTCCTGTTTCACCCATGATGTTTTAAGCACTAGGCTGCCGTGTGGAGGTGGAGGGGAAGGCCACTCTCTGAGTCCTTAGTTGCCAACCCTCTCAAGTGAACCGAGCAGTTGGAAACCCAAGACCCTTGCATAGCTGTAGGCTCCTATTTAAAGAAACCAAATTCAGAATTAGAGTGGATTTGCAGAAGTGCTTAGGCTCCCTTTACAATCCCTGCAGAAGGCATTTCATGAAGGCTCTCTGTAGCATTTTTTTTTTGAAGTTGGAAGCACCTGTCCCTTCCCATTAAGTATGGGGAGTCCAAATGCCCCGACATTCCCAGAAGCCAGACCCAGGCTGGCATTTCATCACCCAACTTCAACAACTGCAGCGGGAGGTCTGAATTTGACTCTCATCTCCATTCATGACCTCCTTGTACTTCAGTGTTGCAGGCTGTGGCAATACAGAAATTAATAGCTGATTTGGAAAATAAGCAAAAAAAAAAAAACCCAAAAACAAACAACAAAAAACAACCTTCTTTCCTTCTTGGAAGCAATGTACTTGGATATTGACTTTTTTTTTTTTTTTTGTGACTCTTGAATACTTTTCTGTGCAGTTCCTTTACTGTAAATGAGCAAATTCATTTGCTTGTAATATCGAATACAAGAGCTACAGACAATGCTTGACTGGAAATGTTCAGAGAGGCTGTATTAAGGAACAAACATAAAACAGCCTAGAATTCAACTAAAATGTCAAGATGCTGATTATGAACACACTAGCTCCATTAAATTTTTCTTAGGTAGATAGGGAGCCAAGAAAGGGAGAAATGAAGAAAAGAATATAATTAAGTATATAGCAGCAGCAGTGGTTACTGAAAATGAACTTGGATGTCTTGCAAGTTCTTTTCTCTCTTTCTCACTTTCTTTCTTTCTCTCTTTTGCAAACCTATTCAGCCTGATGTTCCTATTCTGACCTTCAAGGAATTAATTTAGATCAGTGAGAAAGCGGAATTTGGCTGGTACTGTGTTGGCTGTTGTTGTTTATATTGAAAGTAACTTACAATTCATATAATTTTAATAGGTTATCCGTTTTTATAAATTATCAGTTTTTCAAATGAAGAAAGACAAGATGCTCTATGGCAATTTTATTGAGCCTGCAAAGGATTGTGTGCTGAACAGAGCCCATAATAATGGTGTCATTATAGAGCTGGACATTTTAATAGAACAATATTAATATAATGGAAATGGTTAATAAAACTCTGCCATAATACAACATGTTCTTGCTTGACTGTGTTTTATTTTATATGTGCACTTAAAATAATTCCTGTAGCAGAAGAAAAATAAGAGCTCAGCAAAAGTAGGTAAGCTGATAAAAGCATTCACTGCATTTACAAGCTAAACCTTGCCCTTAGTGCATATCTGAATTGCTAAGAGCCCAGTAAGGAAAAGATCAACCCTGTGAAACCAGTTGATAGTGAATGATTCAAATGCTGCTGCTTCCTCATCCTGGCTGTGCAGATCCAGCAGGCCTCTGTTTTCTGTTTTGTGGGAGGCAGAAAGCGAGTCCATGCCATGGAGATCCATGTCATGCTTCCTGATATGCTTCCCATGCCTTCTCTGACACCAAAATCTGCCGAGGTTATTTATCCTAATTTCTAGATAACAGAGATGAGAAACCTTACTTGCCAACATAGTGATTTTTTTTGGTGATTTCTTTTTCTTTTTTTCCTACCTCTGTTAAGGAGCCTTCACTGTGAGCTTCATTTGCAGCCTGCACAGCACATGTCCTGACTTCAGTGCATCAGGACTTTGGGAACAAAAGAATCTAGTGCAACTCTAAAAGCATAGTTTTAAAAAACAAAAATGTTCCCTGGCACAAAAACTGCCTAACAACTTTGCATTTTTCAGGATGGAAGGTTGGGTTGTAGTTGCCCTACAGCATGGGAAGATGAATTAAAGCTACAGGTGCTTGAGTGCATTGCTGGTTGGAAGTGGTGCTGCTGCTTCTGAATTTCCCTGTCAGATGAAAGGCATTTTTAAAGGTGAAATTTGTAGAGTACATAAGCATATTTTATGCATACTTCATGTACTGCAGATAATGCTATTTGTATAGCATAAATTTATGAAATAACTTTGAAAACACAAGAATAACAAAATCGGGCAAACTTTAGATGTCAGTTGTATGGCACCAGGAAGTCTTTAATTGCATTTACATGAAATTAAAAAAAAAAAAAAAAAAAAAAGTGTGCCTGCAGCCTTTCTCCTGTAAGGCAATAGCTCTAAGCTTTGGATGCTCTTCTAAGCAAGGTATCTGTCCTCAAAGGAGGACAGGATTTGAAAATGTCACTGACTGGGCTCTGTTTATAACTTGTATTGCAGCTTTTCCTATCTGTTACTTCCCCCCCACTTATTTTTCTTGTGGCACATGTGCTGTAGCTTGCCTTTATTCTTGAAGAGTGGGCAGAGAGAGGTGAAGAAATGAAAAAAAAATTAAATAGCAATTGCTTTTGTTCTATCTACAGCAGATGTCTGAATTCTAATCTTGGATAGGAATATAAAAATATTCTGGGAGGAGATAGCCCACTTTGACTTTGTCACGTTTTGAGTATCTCCTTCCTCTCGCACGTCGAGGAAAGTAGAATGCAAATAACTTTCTAGCTGAACTACTTGGCTGTAACGATGACTTGAAAGAGTTCCTGGAAAGTGGAAAAAGTAATTCTCAGTATCTTGGACGACAGAAACAGTGATGAAAGGGAGTGTCTGTCTCCTACCGGATGCTTTGTACATTCAGAAATTTATCTTGATAATTGGCTCTTTCTGTTGCTGCAAGTGTTATTCTAGGATTTATAAATGAAAATCAAGCCCACATATACAGCAACTATAAAGAAAGAGGAGGAAAACATCTGGGCTGATCTCTGTTGACGCGTGCTTATACAAGGCAGTTCAAAGCTTAAAGACAATTCCATGAGAGACTTAACTATGTAAATTTTTTTCTAACGATGAGAAATCTCATCTTTTGAAGATGAGAAAAATGCAACAGGTCATATCCTGAAGCATTAATATGATTCTCTCAAACCAGCTCCAAATGCGAAAACTTCAGCTTGACCATAAATGGATTTGAACATTTTATTGTTTTCACTCTCCTTTTCTCTTGTACACTTTTCACAGATCCTGGAAAATATTGTTTAAAAATCCACCTTCCTTGCAGAATGATTTCTATTGAATTACACCATTTTTTTATTATTATTATTTTTGGAGGA
>NW_010579942.1:389520-399581 GCF_000705375.1 Tinamus guttatus
CTCTTTCTCTCTCTCTTTCTCTCTCTCTTTCTCTCTCTCTTTCTCTCTCTCTTTCTCTCCCTCTTTCTCTCTCTCTTTCTCTCCCTCTTTCTCTCTCTCTTTCTCTCCCTCTTTCTCTCTCTCTTTCTCCCTCAGGCAGTTATATTCTGTCACTTCTTCCACATTTTCTTCACATTATAACCACATTTTGATCTGTTTTTGTCCCATGTTCATCCTCCATGGTGATCTCAAATCCTTGTGCTCTAAGTCCCCTTCTCCTAGCCTCAGTTCATTGAGAACATACTGTTGAAACACTGCCCTTGTCCATGGCACTTTGTGCCCTGTTTTCTAAGCAGGAGCTTTTGACTGTCTTCTCTCCAGATAAACATCTCTCTCCAAATAAATATCACATAACCTAGGTTTTATAATTTGAGTTTCTTTCTTTTTTATTATTTTTTTAGGAGGAGGAAAAATGAAAAACAAAATGTTTCTAGTCTGCAGTGCTTTAACAGAAGCTAGGTTCATAAACATAAACAGCAGGAGATTGCTCCTTTACTACCATTACAGCTTACCCAGCTTCACTCTTGATTTATTTACTTATTTATTCATTCTCCTTTGGGTTAACTTACAACAGGAACACTTGATTTCTGCCTGGGGTTTCTTTGTTCTGTGTGTTCCCTTTGCCTGTCTTGCACAAACTGCACCAGTTGATAGACTGTTCTCCATATATCCCTTGGGTAGTCTGGAAGAAGTATTACATTCAGCTCTTGGAAACCTCACAACTACTTAGTTCTGTGGTTTTCTTGTTTTCATGCCATGAGGAGGTTTTACTCAAGCTCCTTGGACATCACTTTAACAGTGTATAGAGAGACCTCCAAATTCATGGCACATTCATGGCTCTGTGTCAGTCCTGAGACTGTCATTTGCTGCCTACTTTAACTGCTTGACATGCAGATTTTCCATGCTATGGTTCTCCCATATCCCTTTTGGCATGGTCAGGCCAAATTCATTTGGAATTCTGAATAATTTAGTAATTTCTGCAAGCCATATTTAAAGCGATTTCTTTTGCTTTGACTATTTGATGACCCCACCATCACTTTGCCTTGTAACGACTCATTGATGGTCAGAAAAATGGTGGGTTACTTCATGGTTGTTCCACTGTGTTCTTTATGAAAATCTGTCTTCGAAAATGGTGGACTGCAAGGTAGAGGTTCCTTTTATTTAAATAGGTTTAAATCTGGAGAGATTCTGATGTCCTGGAACCTGCTTCAGTCTTTGACAAATCTTACTGTTTCTTGACTGTGTAGGAGCCATTTCTGCTGTTCATAGTGCAGGCTAAGAAGAAAAAATGATTTCTGTTAATGGCCATTCCCACATGCTGTCGGCTGGATATAAGAAGTCATTCTCTTCTGTGCTGTAAATAGCTTTGGCCACCTTTTGTCTCTCTCTGCATGCAGGCACTGTCTGACTTGGCTGAGAATGAAATGGGAATAACTGAGGGTTAGGGGTGGGCTTTCTGTGTGGCCAAGGAAGGGCTGGGTGAGAGACTTCAGGGAGAGAAAGACACTGAAGGTGATGATAACATTTCTCTCTTGCATTCCTCAGTCCCAAACTGAATTAACTGATGGTCCTCTCTCTGCAGTTTGTATTATTCAGAAACTGTCATTTCAGCAATTTGGAGAGTATGCAGGAGGATTTAGATTTTATATTTCCAGTAGATCTGGGCTTTCCAAATGAAAGTCATGGTATACATTCTTTGAGCAAGTTTCTTCCCTTCCTAACAGCTGATCAACCACACACAGGCATCTTATTACCTCATGTTTAATGGTGTGCTTTTCTCCAGTGATGACAGCCAGTGCCTGTGGCTCTGAGTCTACTGCATGTCTATGACAACTATTTTTCCATCAACTTACTCAGATACATGTAAATGTATAATTGTGGGATTATTTTTTCTTGTTATAGAGAAAGCTAGGTTTGATATTGGATTAAAATGTTATAAACAAAACACCCCCTCCTTCTCCAGCACCCAGGGTATTGCCAAAGGCAAGCCTTAAAAAAGGAAGATGGGAAATGTGTTGCAATAAAATGCAATAGCAATGAGAGATCAGTGGTAATAATTCTGTTTTTTTTTAATATGTATTTTACAAACTGTGTAAAAAGAAAAGTTAAAAATGAATGTTGGCATCCAAGCAATAACAGTCAGAACCTGTCTTCCCTGTGACCTCTGTTGACAGAAGCATTTTAATTTTGAGCACTTGCTGATTCCTGCAGGCTGAAGAGTATTCCACCTGGCCTTAATTGAAGTAGGAGCCAACAACAGTAACTTGCTCTATAATTACTTAAGCGATAACTTTTTAGGACACTCCAGGCTGTGCGTCTGGCTGTGGCTTCGGGATGTGATTACACTGTGAAAGAGGCATTGATATGCTCAGGACTCCTTCCCCTAGGCCCCTGCCCTCTTTCATTGCCTACCTAAATATATGCTGCTGAGCAAAAGCAAAACTCAGTAAGTACTGTGACTTTTGGGGAGCAAAGAAGCTGTCAAGTCTTCTTGCAAGCTCTGGAGATGCTGAAATGATATTCTCAAAACAGGCTTTCAGTTTTGTCCTGTGAAGTACTGTGCATTGGGAACAACTCAGATGGAGGTTAGAAAGTAGAGCTGGAAGAGATCTTAAGAAGGCAAAAAAGTCTTTTAGTCAAACCCACTTTATAGAAAAATGCCTCCTGACAGCCTAACTTTCTGTTAGTCAAGCTTTTTCCTAGATACTTTTAGGTGCAGAAATTCTTCCACCTCAGTGGGGTTTCTTCTAATGCCCTTATGGTCTTAGCCAGCTTCCCCCACTATCTAACCTCTTTTCTTCCATTTAAGTCCTTTATTACTGTTTGTCTCCACTAGGCATCAATTTTATCGTTTTCAGATTGGTGCAGGGAGGCTGACAGTACTGTCCCCTCAAGCTTGCCTTCCCCTGAGTTACACAGTTCTTCAATCCCTTTTCTCAGCACATAGTTCCTAGACTACTGGTAATTTTAGTTGGGCTCCTATGAATGATGTAATTGTCCACATCTTCCTAAGGCAGATGGCTACTCGGAAGGCTTTAGAAATGCTGTGTTAGTATTGGAAACCTTGAAGCTTACAGTACTTCAGCTTGAAAGTTTCTGCATGATGCTTGTTTTTTCCACAGCTGCATGAGATCACAGGCTGTCGTTTTCTGCATAGATGCTTATTTTGAGGATCCTTTTGGTATAAGCCTTACTTTTATGTCTCACCTGGCATTGAGGACATACAATCTAGCAAGCTCAGGTGTTACTGCTGAATATTTGCTTTGATGGAGCAGTGCTTTGTTATAAATGGATCACTGGTCATTGCAAACAATGTATATTACTTATTACTTATTGCATTATTTATTTTAGAAGGTGCAGTAGGTTACTCAGCTGACGTCCCTGCATCAGATCGACCCCACAGTGAGACAGCCACCTATGTTAATATTCCTGTCAGTCCTACATCCAAAAAACTACTTCATTACATGGAACTGGAACTTCAAGAATCTACGACAAGCATAAGAGGTAAGAAAGTCTGCAATATTGTTTAAACAACAAAGGAAGTGATAATGCTGAGGTGTAAGTGGTGTGGGGAATCCTTATTTTTCATCTACCCATAGCCTCTTGTTAATAGAGGAGTCCTACCTTACTCTGTAAGTGAGGCCGTTCTCAGAATTGCCAACATTTTTGGAAAGATCTTTAACTAATGAGGTTCTGTAGTATGTTGCATCGTTGACGGGTGCATTGTATATGAACTACTAAAGCAAACATTTCTGAGTCTGGTTTGACAGACACTAATTTGCTCATGTTTTCAAGGTTTTCATCTTACGTACTAGGACTAGAAGGTTATCTGAATTTCCTTCTTCCAACCCTTTGGAAACAGGGCTGTGGATATAGGTGAACAGAGCTTGCTCTTGGAGATACCAACTGCAGCCAAGCAGCAAATGACCATAAATACTTTATTCTTTCATGCTAAAGTTTTTCTCAGTCTGTCCATTCAGAGAGCTGTCCTTCTCTTCATTACATTATTGCTGCTTACTGGACCAAATGTCCTGATGCCCGGAGCTGCAGGTGGTTGATCTGGTGAATGTTGACAGAATAGGACTAATCCAGACTAAGATGAATCCCCGTCAATGCTTCCACGCCAGCATTGTTTTCTTTTCAAATATTAGGTGTTGTTCGTTTACTGCATAATAGTTAAGTGATGAGAGATGTGTCCCAAAAGTGGGAGAGTAGAGTTCAGTTTCATCTCTTACTCGGACAGATACAGTTTCAAACCTGGGTCAGAAATGCGAGTGATTCACTACACACTTTCTGAGGAGAAGTAGGTGCCTAAAAAATGTAGATAACAAAACTTTGAGTTTTTGTCTTTTTAATTTTGAATTGAATGTGTGCTGACAGGTAATCATTTTACTCCCTTTATAGATCTATTTTTAAGACCAAAGTATTATTGTATAGGAAGCCTGTGGAACAAGAATCTTACTGCCTTAACCCTGGGGGAGCAAAAAAGGGTTATAGCCTGTCCCCTGGCTTAGTTTGTTGTTCCAGGGGGTGGCTCGTCCCGCTACGCTCAGATAGACATCGCGGCCACGGAGACGGCGCACAAAGTGGGGACGCAGCACGCGCAGGGCCGCGAGGAACGCCTGCAGCAGCTGGAGCACAGGAAGAAAGGGGCTCCCCAGTGACCCGCCTGCAAAGGAACTTTTTGCTCACTGTAAATTGGTACTAATTTAACTTTCAGAAGATCCACATTTATTATTAAAAATATGCTCATACAAAAGCTGCCATTGCTTATTGTATTTATACCAGATTCATTCCAATATCTTGGTTCCTAATTGGAAAGCTGGTAGCATGAGGGGTGTGTGCGTGTGTGTGTGCTCTCTCTCATTTTTTTTTAATTTGGTTGTAAAGTCCAGATTATTTTTTCATATACAAAGATGAAAGTTACCTTTTTCTATAGTTCCAAAATCCTGGAAGAACCTGGAACAAATCTGGTGATTATTAAACTGAAGCATTTTCTTTACAGATAAAGGATTAGGGCGCGTGCAGAGACAAGGTGAGTGTGTGTATGTGGTATGTGTATGTATGTGTCTGTGTGCATGTATATGTACGTTTTGTATGTAAGCACACACTACTCTGATAAAATATATGTATATAACTGAATATATAAAATATTTAAAACTTTTATTAATATATTAATGGACTCTTAATTACAAAAGCAAGAAAATTTGGTGCCTTTTTTGAAGGCACAGTTTTATTCATTTTTTAACACTCATTTATGGACATGCTTAACTTTACCTATGGATAATTCAGTTTCAAAACTCACCAAGAGTTCTGTACCTTTGGCTGAAATTGCTCAGGTCTGGAAGAGCTGCAGTGTTAAGGGCACAGATATTTATATACAGACATGCATAAGATCATACACACACAAGATGTTTAGTTATGTGTATAAATCACATACCTGAGGCAAAAAAAATACAAGTCATTTGAAGGCCTGCTTGGGGTGCTTCTCTTTTTGAAACTCCTGTTTTAGACAGTTTAGGCTTTGATATTGTAGTTGCTGGGTACCTATAATTCTTACCATGTTGTCCTAGAGTTGAAGAGATCTTTGTTTTCAAAATCAGGCCTTGGGTTTCTCATATTGAATATCTTAAAATTAAGGTACTCAGAAAACCCAGTCACTTTTGAAGATGAAAATAAAGGGCTTGTTTTCCAAGGCTATACCTTGTAATGGAAACAAACTCCAAAATCAGATCATCCAGCTTGCAACTGAGGCTTTTGTTGAATAATTCTCTGCAGAATAAGTCCTGTGCGAGAGCCTTGTATCTGCAAAGGTGCCACAGAGCTGAGGCAGAGCAGGTTGTTCTGTTGGAATATAGTTTTAGCCTCAAGTCTTCCGCATCCTGCTTTTGTACAGTAAGTGAGACTGTAGGGCTCAAAACCACTGACTGTAGGGCACAAGTTTCTTGTGTTATTGGTGTACGCAATTCTTGTATTCATGTATTTGTCCTGAAACAAAGTGTTATTTAACTTTGTCAGTGGTCGTACAATAGCAAAGCTATGAAGAAAAAAAGAATTTGGGCCTGCAAAAGCATATCAGCTTTGAGCTTCTAGGGGTTATCAGAAGTCTTGTCTTGATTATTATGACTACTTGACTGTGTAACCTCAGTAGTAATAAAAAGTATTAGAAACCTCTCCAATAAATAATTGTGAGAGTTGACCATTGCTGTTGTCATTTTTCCTGTTCTGTTTATCAGCCCAGAATACTTGGAAGAGAAATACTTATTTTATGAATTTCCCAATTTCCCAATTTTCAAAGATTTTTCTTATTTGGCAAAGGAATGCTTGTGAATATGTAATATATAATTGTAAATATGTATTCACTGAAAATGCAAGAGCCTGGATTTCAAGCTCCTGGGACCAGTTTTATGTAGGACCCAGTGCTTTCCAGGCCCACCTGAAACGTTGCTCACTTAAGGTTTCTCCATTGTAGGACTTGCAGTGTTAAAACCCTTATATTTCTATTTAATAATAAAAATGTCCGTTTCTTGCTTGGTACATTAAAATGGTTTTGATGCTTTCCAATTTTAGTCTTTTTTTTTTGTTAGAGACTTTTGTGAAATGTACTGACTTCCTGTCAGGTGACTTTGATCTGTCATGTGCTTGGACCCTATTTACACATCTCTATGGACTTGGCACTTCAAGATACTGATTCGTGCTGGTGCTGGTTAGTATGCTGCCCCATAATGAAGCTGCCATATTTCTACTGTAAAAAAGAGTATTTACCACGATAAAGTATTACCCAGGTTTTCTGGCTTCTTTTCCATACGTTTCTCAAAGCTACTTGCATTGAAACCTAGTGTTTGCAGCAAGGATAGAGATTTGACATAATAGGAAGGAGGCATCACAAAAACGCTCTGAACATTCTAAAAACATTTGTTCAAGTTAAGTGGGGATGTGAATCTGTGCGTGAGTTTGGCCCTCTGTGTGTATATGTTGTGGTAACTTCAGCTAGGATTAGCTAGATAGCTGAAAGTACATTTATCTCTTTAGTCTTTGCTAATGTTATCAGAATTATCCCATAAGATTTTCCACAAATGAATTTTATTTCCTCTTGTACTCAGCTAGAATAAGACGAATAGACTGGAGGTTTTCACTTAATATTTTTTTAAGCTCCATTCTTGTTCTTATGCACTAAATGATGTTGCAAAATGTTTAGGAAGCTGAAGAAGTCAGTCAAACCTAATTCTTACGTCTGTTAAAAATTGGTAGCTTGTTCTTACAGTACCTCACAGACCTCTCCATGTTACAGGCTTGCTCTTCGTGCTGAAGAAGCTAATGTTCTGTTTTGTTTGAAGAACAGGAAGGAGTTCGCAGAAATCAAAAACTTTTTCCTATATAAATAAAATATGAGTGGTGGACAGAGGAAGAATGAAGGTCAAATTTTCTTTAAAAAATGACATGATGAAATGTGCAAACTTTTCAATAAGTACCTTTCCTAGGTTGTCTGTGAGCTAGGAAAAAAGTGCCAAAAAATGTTGATTTGGATGCGTTCTGTTGAGTTTGGTTGTGTAGTCACTCTCTGAGGTTTAGGATGATGACAGTGATCAGGAGGTCACAGATTAAAGTTGCTTCTTCTGTGAACTTTCTTCAAATGTCTAGGGCAAAGGTGACAGGAAAATGCATATCATTCATATTCTGGATTACAATACAATAAATTCTTTTATGAAGTAATGTGTGTGTGTTTAGGGAAAAGCAGCTGCTGAGTAAACTTTGAGTTAAGTAGAAACTTGACTGTTAAGTTAAAAAATGTATTTGCTTAAACATTTGACTGGAACAGAGCGTCTAGAAATAATGCAGTTTTTTCTCCCGTTGTATGCACGGAGGCATACAGGCATATGTAACAACCTTTCCCTGAAGTAGTAGGTGTCAATTTATTTGAGCAATGCGCAGTGGGGGGTGAGATCCAAAAGCAGATTAGCATGACAGTAATCTTCCTGTACAAGTACATTATAGTGTTGTGAAATACGTCTAAAAAAATCCCGAGAACCTGTTATTGTGTAAGTTAAATTTTACTCATCTGTGGGTGAGCTTTCAATTTATGGGGAGCTCAACACACACAGAGGAGAGGGGGTCGGTTGTGCGCGTCCTCCCGCTCAGAGGGGAGCTGCCCTTGGCCCGCGCGCGGCGCCCTCGCGTTGGGCCTTGCCGGGTTGGGCCTTGCCGGGACGCGCTGCGCAGGGCCGAGGCGGCTGGACGAGGAGCGCGGGGAGCCGCGTCCGACTGCCGTCGTGCGCTGTGTCCTTGGCTGCCCTCACGGACCCGCTGGGCACGGCTTAGAGAAATTAACTTGGGGAGTTTGGTGGAGAGGGAGGTAGGTGTCAGCAGAGAGCCGAGAAGCTGCAGTTGCTCCTCGCTGGCTCCTCGGCAAGGCTTGGGAAGAGCCATAGAGTCTGCCTGTAAAGCAGAGTGCGTGGGCCAGCACCGAGCCCAGCGTTAGGCTGCTGCTTTTTGTGCAACGTGTGGTGGTAGCAACGAGGTGAAGGTTCTTGGAGCAGCCCGAGGCCGCTGCGCTCTTTCCTCTGTCAAACTGCAGCTGTGGCAGCAGCGCCTGTGCCACGTGTGGAAACGGGGTGCGTGGATGGCTGGGGCTTAGTTCAGACCTTCCCATGGATGTTTGTCCGACTGGGGAAGTGTCCTTCAAGATGCCAGTTACCATCTTCAGGTGGGTTGTCATGGGAGCCCTGTCCCTGTGTCCTGGCAAGGCACCTGCCTTGGACAGTGCCAGAGGAGCTGGAGGCACCGGAGTAACCCAAAACCTGGTGGCCAAAGGGAAAGACTGTCCACACCTGAATAGGGTGTTTGCTTCATCCCTGGATTGAAAAAAGCTAATGGTAACTAACTAGGTTTTAATTTCCCTGCAGCCTTGTAGCTACCTCTGGTTGCTGCTGCTGCTTCTCCAGCCCCAGGTGTGCCCCCTTCAGCATGTGGGCTGGTTTTCCTGTTGGAGATTCTGGTGTTGCTGTTCGTTCGGATGGCAATAAAACGAGACAGAAAACAACTCCTAGGCGCATCCCTGCAAAATCATGGTTTGCAGTTTTAACCCTTTCTCTTCTTAAAATAATGTAGCTTCCTCCCCCCCTTTAAAGCAAGTGGCCTAGAAGATTGTAACTGCAGAACATTATGTAGTATTTTATTTCAATAAAAAGCTTGTTTCAAAGTGATTAAACACTTGCTTTGGCCTATAAAGATCAACAAGTTTAAATTTACAGTGGACCAATGCTTGACAGGCAATCTTTGGGATTTAAGAGTGATTAATTATATGAAAACTGGTGTGTGCTGCTTTCTGATAAGCTTATATGCTGGTGAAAGGAGAGAATACCTACATGCTATGTTAACGTTCCCATCATTTTTATGTTCACACATTAAGTATTAATATTTGTGTCCTGTTTTTTGTCTTGGAGAGTGTCCTCTTGAGGGCAGACATCATCTACACTGGTGTGGTTATGTGAGACAGTGCTTTAGGGCTGACAAATGCGTTTGGTTACTGCACTGAAGGTGGTTCAACTTGAAACATTTACTGTGGATGGCAATTTATAAATTTATTTTAGTTTAACAGGACAGATTTTATGAATACTTTTATGACTATGGGTGCTAGCAAAGGAAATGCATACCACATTTTTCCTATAGATTAATGAACTGCTTTCCAACAGGTGCCATGCGAGTGGCCTGAAATACAAGTCAGCAGTGTAGCATATTGGAGATGCTGCTGCTGGAAGTCATAGCTGCTGTTTTCTGTTACAGGGATAGTTCTGATAGCAGAGGTCTGCTCTATTCACTGAAAAGTCATGATTTGATTTCTTCTAAACAAATGCTATGCACTGAAAAAATACATTGAAAATGGTTTTTAGAGCTGCCTGTGTAGTACTGGTGAGTTTTTGTGTGTGCAATAATAGCACTTAACCTAAACCCTGAATACTTCTCTGAAGCGCTGACAAATGACCATGAGGAAGGCTCTGTGACCTGTGAGTATGTTGGACACT
>NW_010579942.1:413509-425657 GCF_000705375.1 Tinamus guttatus
CTTCCCCCGCGCCCCCCGCCGTTGGGGCGGGCGGCCGCTGCTGGGGCGCTCGTTGCTCTGCGTCGCGCGGGGTCCCTGCGCGTGTCTGTGTCTCACGGAAATGTTGGACACTCAGAAATGCAAAAACGCGGTGCTCGTGGGTCTGCTTAGGAGCCTGGCGTGCTGCTCTGCAGCCCTATGCGAGTGCCAATGCTTTTGCCCAACGTCCCATGTTCAAAACGTGCTTAACAGGGCTTTAGCTGTGACAGAGCTTTAGTTTCTTCTTCAGTCTCAGACCCTGACCGCAAAACAACAACAGTAACAACAACAAAAAACAAGCTGGCAGGTCACTTTAATTAAAAAGTGCAGTTCAGGTGCTGGCACATTTAGGCCAACTAGGTGTTGCCCGTCTTAAAATCTGGCCCATACTTGTGAAAGTTACTGTAGCATGTAGTGCATGTTTTACTATGGTAGATGTGCCTCCTTTGTACATGTGAATGTGTTGGAGCAAGATTTATGATTAACTTATGATGTAGGGGATGTGAGGTATCTCAAATCCGAATTCCAGATTAGCCACTAATCTGTGACAAAAAGACAAGCCTTTTTCCTGATGGGAGGATATGGGCAATGTGGTTATTATAGATGGAGACCCCTTGTCTGCTCAATGTCTTGAAGCCCTCAGTGCTTTACCATGGTAGATTTGCCTCCTTTGTACATGGAATGTGTTGGAGCAAGATTTACGATTTACTTGTGATGTAGGGGATGTGAGGTATCTCAAATCTGAATTCCAGATTAGCCGCTAATCTGTGACAAAAAGACAAGCCTTTTTCCTGGTGGGAGGATATGGGCAATGTGGTTATTATAGATGGAGACCTCTTGTCTGCTCAATGTCTTGAAGCCCTGCATGTCCTTCGGCCAAGTGTTATCATCGGGGCAGGATGGGCATGTTGAGTCTAAACACTGTCCCTATGGTCTAACAGAACTTTTCTAACACAAGTACTATGTTCAGAAAAGGGTTTACAGACATTTAGGAAGAGCAGAAGGAAAAAAAGAACAGGGAAGAGCTTAGAGCTGCGAAGGGGATGGGAGGTCTTTTATCCTTGACACAAGAGGAGCAGAAGGGCATTTTCCTGTGGGCAACTCCACCTGGGACAGGGTATAGCCAGGGTTTGGCCGTGGGGAGAAGGAGGAGCATTGGCTGGAGTTGTCACTGAAGGTCCGTGGTGAGGGGCCTGCAGCTCCTCCTGAGGAATGAGTATCCCCTGCTCTGTGGTGTTTCCACTGCTTCATACCAACTCCTGCTCAGCGCAGGCCACTAAAGTGCAGAAGGCCACAAAAGATTTGAGGGGATTAAGTCTGGATGTATTAATTAAAAATACACGAATCTGAGAAAATGCCCAATAAGTAATGCAGAACTGGTTTATACACTTCTCCCGGGTATTAAAAATGCACTAAAATTGGTGCAGTGATGGGAATGCATGTTTGTATAATGGACTAAGATCAAGAGCATCCTTCATGTGAGTGTTACTGAGGGGAAGAGAGTGTAGGAAGCTCTTTCCTGTTTATTCCTTTATTTTTCTTGATAAATCCTCTGCACTCTGCAAAGCTTGTATAGTATTAGCTCTCTGGCATAGTTAGAAAATTGTGTTTTGAATTCTGCTTACACATTCTCCAGAGTATTGATGTTTTTCCTTTCTTGTACTTGGCTAATGGTGGAAGTGGGATGGGTATTGCGTGGTCACGGCATGGGGTTGGAACCCATGTTCACTTCACAACTTCACCTCCTATGTGACCTAGAGCAAATCAAAGTGTAGCTCTGTGGTGCACTCAGCACCAAGCCTTCACACATTATAAATCACTCCCGTGAACACAAATAGATGGCGTAAAAATATAATGAGATTTCTGAAAACAATGCCCCGAGGAGAATTTTTACAGGATTTTCAATTTTTGAGAATTATACTATGCCTGATAAGTAATATAGGTGTCTTTGCTCTTCCCCAGTTTCATAAGTCATTGCTGAGAATCTTGGTTGTAGGAATGTAGATGCTGATGCTTTAAGACCAAATTGCAAAAAAGAATTAAAGTATCTCAGGGTCACCTCATTTCTAAATCAAAGAATATTTTTCTGGTTTTGAGCAATGCAAAGTATACCAGCAAAATAATGGTGGGAAAACAAGCCTAACAGCCCTGTCTTGTGGAGCTCTCCACATCGTTTTTAGGATTTAAAGCTTGTTTTAGTCTCATTGTTAGAGTGTGTGTATGTGTTGATGAGTCATTTTGGAACAGATGGATTTTGTCTGTCATTTGTAGCATTGATTGTCTGAGTTTTCAGAGTGTCTGCAAATAAATCTCCATACAGGTTCCTACTCCTTTTCTTGTGTTGGGCTTGTGGGCAGCTTTCTGCCTTTGTTGTTTGGGTGGTTTGACCTACACTGGGATTTTTTTTTCTTTTTTTTTGCAAATCAGTAGTGCAGCACCATGACTTCCTTACGGTGGTTGATTGAATGTGATTCTGCCATGTCCTTACATCTATGTAAAGTGAGTATTCAGCACCACCATTTGCTGTGATGGGGTTCTGTAGATCCTGGCCTCAAGTGCTTCTCTCCCACAAGGAAAAAGCCAAAATGACTCTATTGACTTCTATTAAGAGATTTTGGATTAGCGTTAATGTTAATGGGATGAAACTCATCACGGAATATACCTTACAGTAAATATCAAACATGGGCAGTGGGAGGTACTGGGAAATTAGCTCCATTCTTGAGCACTGTGGTTGTAATGCCCTCTTCATTTTGTTCTAGTGCAATTGAAGAGCAGCTCTGCTGAACTTGGACTGTGCTAAAACTGATATAAATACTAGATGTGTTAAACCTATTGTCTTGGATTGTATTATACATTGTCTATACCGAAAAATGGAAGTCTTAGACACATTTAACAGAACCTTTAACATAATCTGGGTTCGTTATAAAGACAAACAAAAAACCACAAATAAAGCTACTAGAATCCACAGACACAGGCTTTATGGTTGTTTTTCTAAGTGGGCAGTATATACAAATCATAAACTCATCTTTTCCTAAGTTCTTAGCCAACCCTAGCACTCGACTAAGCCAGAGTCAGGTGACCTGTAACTTTACCAAAATTGATGTAATTATTTTAATGTCATATACCCTTGTCTCCTCTGAAAATGCCCAACACCATAATGAGCAACAAATTATGCCTACTACTCCTCTTTAACCTATATCTAATTGTAACCCAGCAAAAAACATTTTCTTAAACACCCCGTCTTGTCTGTCCTGACCAAAAAAGGGCATGTAGGCTTGCCTTTTGAACATAATTTAAATTATTTTAGATCATCTGTATCTAGGGAAGGCAAATAATTTTGAAATTACATTAGCTAGGATGGATTTTTTTTTGCAGGCTGCTTTTAAGATCATGCTCCCTTTTAGTTAAAATACAGGCAGATTCTGTGAACTTAGATTTATCGGTTTGCTCCTTGACTGACCTTCATCTTCCCGAGATAATATAATATACAGATCATTTGTGCGTATCTAAGTAGAAAAGTGTGCCCAAAAGGTAAAAGCAATAATAATTGTTTCTTGGCTATGTATATTTTATTGCATAGGCCCATTCCTAAAGATATGCTACAAAAAAACTCAGCAAAAGATTTGAAGAATGACAAACAATTATGAATCCTAATTAGGATCAGTTATCAGACTTACGTTGTATCCATTCTATAAATACGATTTTTCCTAATTTTAAGGAGATAAGTCATGATGCCCAACATTACCTAGTGGTTCAGTAAAATACACGATACGATGGCACATAGCTTGGACAGAGGCTCAAGCAAAGACTAACTCTTACTTTCTTATCCATAGGAAGGGAAATAGAATAATATAACTTTTTTCTAGAATGTAATTGCAAACAAAAATAAGTGTTTCTAATTCAAACGTTCACCCGGTTATGGATTCCTATGTTGTTGCTCTTGTCTGTGAAGTGTTTTGTATTATTTGGGCAATGCTTTTTGAGCAGACTGCCTTCTGGCTATAGCAGTGTCACGTTTATTAAATAGTACAGAGTATTTCTATAAGAATACATGGGTCTGCAGAGAGTCAAGATGCACTTGTAGCTTCATCTGAGGTGCAGCCTGACCTTGAAAAGAGAACCAGAAGTGCACCTTAACACCAGCCATATCCTCTTAATTCTGCAGGATTTGTTTACGTGTAGGATTAAGTCCCATTTAATTTGTTTATTTGTTTACCCTTGTAAAGGTTCAGGAGCTGAGCTTGCTGTCCATGCTGGTAAATGCTTTTAGGTTGTCAGGAATTGGTAACACAGCAGCTTTCTGGATCAAGAGGGCTCTGCAGTTACCTGCTTGTCTCTGCTCAGTCAGGGACACCAGCATTCCCTGAGTTCAGTTTTTGCCTCTGGATTTGTGAACATATAGGCATCCTTTTTCTTGTTTTAATTTCTGTAACTAGTGGAAGAAAAATCATCATTCTGGATGCTATATATTAGCTATACACAGAGGTGTATTGTTCCCTGTGTTCAAATGCGGCTTAAATTAAATATTTTTTTTAATAAATATGGGCCTGTTCAGGGCCTGTTCGGCCTGAAGAGGAGAAGGCTGAGAGGGCACCTGATCAGTGTCTATAAATACCTTAAGGGAGGGAGTGAGGAGGATGGGGCCGGTCTTTTTTCAGTGGTAGCCACCGATAGGCCTAGAGGAAACAGCCACAAACTGAAGCACCAAAAGTTCCACAGGAACTTAAGGAAAAATGTCTTAACAGTGAGGGTGACAGAGCCCTGGAACAGGCTGCCCAGAGAGGCTATGGAGTCTCCTTCTCTGGAGATCTTCCAAACCCGCTTGGATGCCACCCTGTGCCACGTGCTCTAGGTGTCCCTGCTGGAGCAGGGGGTTGGACTAGATGATCTCTAGAAGTCCCTTCCAATCTTAACGATTTTGTGATTATTTGATTCAGATGTCCTTTAGGTTTTCCAGTACAAAAGAGATTAATATCTGCACTGAGCTCAAATCTCTCATCAAAAGCGCATCCCTTTTTGTCAAGGGCTATGCTTTCCCTGTGTCCTGTTCTGTAACTCGGCAAGGTCAGAGGCAGCTTCTGGACATCAGTTTTGAGTCCTTCAGCAGGGTTAAAAGGAGCTGGATGCTGGTTTCTTCTGCCATTCCCTTCAGGAGTCTGTGATATCTCACACTGATGGAAAGTCACAGTTGTCTTAGCAACACCTCACGCGTTCATTCCTCGTAAGGCCTAAGGGCTGTACCTGTTCCAGCCTCACCAGCCTTCCTCTGTTGTGCAGACCACTTTCAGACGGGAGAAGTGGTCCCTCCTCCGGCCAGCATCAGTCTCCCTGGTTCTCTGCATGGGCGACTCTCGACTCCCTGTTCTAGCAAATCCAAACAATTTGCCCTTTTCCAGCCTCTGAACGTGGACAGCTGCTTTGAGCCAAATCCAAAAACTAGGAAAACTACTGTAGGAAACTACTGTAAAAAACTGTAGGAAAACTACTCTGTCATGGTGTGGATTAAACCCATTATTTTTCATATGATCCCTTTAAGTAATGTAACTGCTTTATTTTTCTTAAACAGTTTCTTTATTTTCTCTGGTTTTAATTCTCTGCATTCAAGCAGGAAGTTAATCTCAAACTGAAAAAAAAATCACATAATATGTACAAAAGACAAACTGGGGAAATGTTTGCTATCATACTAGTATCTTACCTCTGTCCCTCATGTGAATTAGTGAAATATTGCAGAGAGCAAACCAGTTTGGAATTTATTTTGAAATATGTATTCTTACTCTTATTTTTTTAAATGTGTTTTCTTTCAGTAGAAGAAAAGCAGCAATATTTGTAAAATATCACTGCAAAATATCTTTCCGGAGTAGTTAATTCACATGAGTGGTTAACAATTTGGTATTTCTGTTATCTTACTGCAAGTACTTTACCTAACGTGTTTAAAGTATACTTCAGGTGACGCTAAAGGTCACCTCTGCTGATAATCCCTTATGAATCGTGTCTTTCTAGAAAAGGGTATTTGTGGCTAACTGAAGCGGACCTTGACTTTGTGAAGAGAAAAAAGTATTAACTGGCATTCTGGACTCTTTCAATTCCCTTGACCACAGCTCTAGATGATTTACAGCTTGTTGTAGTGGATCCCACTTTCCTTCTTATGTAGTTCCCAACATGTGTTTATATAGGTTTTTTCTTTCTTCATAACTGCTAAGGGGATGATAAGAATGACTTAAGTGAAATTCTGTTTCATCTCAATGAGAAGAAGTTTTGATATTGAATAAGATTTAATTCTTTAAGACATGGTTTCTTTAGCACTCAGATTAGAATTTGAGAAGCCTTTATTCTTTTGTCATTCTGTTGATACCAGCATGAAATTTACTGCTGTGATATTACGTATATTTTTAATATTAAAGGTACAGGTAAGCTTTTTATAGAATCAGGGCTTGTGAATTATTAGTGTAAAATAAACAATTGGTGTAAAATAAACAAACTAAATGAAAATAGGTATCTCACCTGCCAGAGAAAAACAGTTCCTCTTTGAGCTAAAGCCATCAGTATAACTCATGGTTGGGGTCTACTTCAATGAAAAACCATAATGGAAATTTAAGAAAAGGATTCTGAAAATTGACAGGTGTCATGGCCTTGAATATTATATACATAAGTGCTGCATTTTTCTCTGATAAGACTATTACAAATAATCATCTGGAACTCTTTTCCTCTTGAATGCTCCTTTGGAGAGCTCAGCAGTGCAGTGCAGAAATAAACCTGACAGATACATTCCTCTCCGGGGTTCCTCTACATCAAGTTTCTGTCAGAGTAACTATGTCTTTTTTTCCTCAGGAATTTAGTTAAGGACTCCTTAAAAGTACTCTTGCAGTTTAACTTCTTCGTTTCTTCCCACAGAAACGTAGGACAGTGATTCTGATGACTTCTAGAGGGCTGATTGCTGTGAGGTGTGAGAATATGAGGTCTTCAGTGCAGAGCAAATGCGTCTGAATGTTTGTGTATGGCCCTCTTGCCACCTTGAATCGTTTCTGCCTCGTGCCCCTCCAGTAGCTGTTAGGGTGGAGTGGCCGAATCCAGCAGGAGACGCAGCTGACTCCAGTACAGAGACAAGGCCGCTGCAGCTCCATGCACCCAAGCCCAACCTGTAGCGAGGATGCCGTGTATTCCTAGGAGGCACTTACAAACACATATGAGGAACATATATATATATATGTGCACAGATGAACAGACAGACACACAGAGCTCTCACACAAACAGTACCAATGACTTACCCTGTTCCCATTTTGGATGATTGGGATGAAGGTCCATGAGTGGGTGATATGTGTACATGGGTACAACATGGATTCCTCCAGTTACTGGGCTTAGATGCTTTGTTTAGGTAATTTCATGAGCTTCCTTCATTTTCTACTTCATTGTCACATCACCACGTTTGAAGTATAGCTGTAGAGTACGTGCCTTCATCCCCTTATTTTCCTCATATTGCCCTGTAGTTGCTTGTATACGTTTCAAACCTTACCAAACAATGCCTGTCTTTCAAAACTTACATGAAGTTCCAATATTCTTTTCCTAGATACACAAGGAAGAGCTGTTTTGGCAGTGCTCTGTCATTTAAATATGGCTAAATATTTTTTTTTATGTCTGTTCAGCTATGAAAAAAGATTTTATTTGCTGGAATATTTCTTACCAGAGCTCTCAACGAGGGGCAGCGATATTTTGCAATTTACTTTTATATGGGGGATTGAATTTTCTATGAGCAACCTTCAAAGCTGGCTTGCATTTTAGAGCATTACAAGCTCTGGCGTGAACACTTGAGAGTGTAAAAGTAGTTTTCATTCTAATTACCATTTCTGAAGTTTCAGCTGTTTAGACAGAAGAAGGGTCATGGGAGCTGTAGAAAACTGAGCCAAATAAGCAGATGGGATCTTCTAGTCCAGCTGAAAAAGCTACATTTCCTGTGAAAGATTCAGACAGACCATTTCAGAGCTAGAAAAATTGTCCATCACTTGCTACATTTGAGGCCTTTCCAGTGGGCATTCGCAGAGAAATTCAGCAAAGGAGAGACCACAGCTCAGTTAGAAATCCACAAACCACGTGCTAATTTCAGTGGGTATTTTGTTATCCTTGCTGGCTATGAGGAATTCAGTTGAAGAAAGTTTGAGTAGTAATGGCTGAACATCTGCTCAACAGATATGATCCCCACAGGACAATAATTACAGAGGGAGATAAGATCACACCAGTCCCAAGAACTAGAGCAATTCTCATCATGCTATTACTTTATAGCATATGACAGCCTGAAAACTACCTCAGGAGCCAGAGGAAAAGACAAGTTCCTTGCCTGAAATGCACACAATTGAAGTAGAAACATGCTGTGAAGAAGGGGTGTAGGTGAAAGTATACGACAGAGCAAGAAATACTGAGCTTACAAGTACAAAATAACAAGTGAGTGTGAGCTGCAGGAGGGAGGGCAAAGTTAGTCTCTTAGGTATAGTCTGGATCAGAGGCAAGAAGAAAGGCAGGGAAACCCGCACTAGCTGGTGGTGTGCTGCTGTGGTACCCAGTTGTTGCTGCTGGAGTCTTTCTTCTGCAAGATGGGCTACCAACAAAGAAGAAATCAGCATAATTGCCAAGAAAATGATTCCCTGAAAGTCTTCAAAAAGTGATTAAATAAAAAGAATGGTTCTGCATGTTAAATGTAGCATAGCTAGTATTGAGCACCACAGATGACAAATATACCTGCCAAAAATATAAATACATGTAAATATAATTGTGAGCCACTTAATCATTTCTATTTGTTTTTCCTAGATAGCATCCAAAATAAAAATTGTTAAGGAAAGACAGAGAAGTAAAGCGAGCAATCCAAAATCTGTGGCTGTTGGAATAAGTAGCATGATCCAAACATGGTTGTTTGCTGCTATAGGGTTGGGAAGAAGATACACAAAAGGAAAAGGAGGAAATCTTCAGGGTTCCTCAGGTGAGATTCGATATTTCACCTATGCCAGAGAACGTGTTACAGAAGGATGTGCTCACTGAACATTCTTACTGAAACACAGCAGCAGAGCCTGAGCTGGAAAGGCACCGCTCCTTTCATACCTTTGTTCAAAGCACCTCAGTGATCTGCCCAATTAAACGGGGTAGTAACAAACCTGGTATCTCTAGTGTCATCTTAAGTGGCCTATATCAATAAGCAGGTATTGCACTGAATTAATGAATAAATGGGCAGTGAAACATTTTTGGTGACACCGTTCAAGTTTTTTGCATGATGGTAGATCTCTAACTGCTATGCATGTGGCTGCTAACTGCCGCAGCTGGAAGAGCCAGCCAGAAAATCTGTGTTTGCTGCAACCTTGTTGACAGAAGCTTTTCCAATATTCTTCCTCCAGGCTGCAGTTCTGTGTGCTTGGTCTGCACAAGATGGTTTTGGAAGCATAGGCCTTTTCAGGAATTTCCGATTACAGATGCAGTTAAGTCACTCACAGGAGAGGATTTGTATTAATCCTCAGTTTTGGGTTGTACATTGTTCAGAACCCACTTAAAATCCTTTTGTGGTTTTGATCACAATCTATCCACTATTTCTGGTATGGTTTATTTGCGAGTGGTTTCTCCAGTCTGAATGGCATAGGCTTTCCCTGCAATTGAGCACAGAAATCCCCATGTAGGAAATACTGAAACATATGTATAAATTGAAGTCAGACTTGGTTAAAGCTACACAGATGGCTTTGGAGAGGATTTTGACCTGGTTTAGTGGTTCATGGGAGACTTTCCTTATATCACCAAACTCTCAGACTTTCACAAATCAATTAGGAAATCAAATAGGAAATGGGGCTTTGCCACAGCTTTGAAAGTTGAGACAAAGATTTGGCCATTTTTCTTTTGCTATATCAGGGATATTGAGTGCATGGGATTATTTCTGTTCTATGCCTCAGAAGAGCTACAACAGTCAGACATCAATAGTCATGTTAAGAAGTTAAAAATTTAATCACCATCATTATTTTTAATATTCGCTTTAAATCTATTGCATTACTAGCAGTGATGAACAGGCTTTAAATTCGTTGCAGCACTGACAGTGTCAGTGATAAGCCTGGCAGAAAAAGAGAAAGCAAAGTTAAGTCATTCTTGCACTTCAGGCAATCATAAAACAGAGATGTTTATGCTTATTTCTGCATCTTTGACAGCTGGACAAACATGCTATGCCGTATTAGCTGACCATGGACAATTAAAGCAGATTAGGTCAAGCACACTGCATTGAATATGTCAAATGCAATTCATGTTCACAGAAGCCATAACTTAATTTTCAACAACACTTACACATTGTACTTGCTTGTGAAGAATTGAGGGTGTTTTAATCCACATTCAGACTGTCATTTATATTTAAAAGTCCTTTATTGCCACAGCTTTCTCGCCAGATGTGTTGCTGATCTAATATTTTAAAAGTTCAAATCCTGTTTCTTTATTTTGTGAAAAAAAAGTCTAGTTGTGTTGATTAGGCTTTTCCATTTGCCAAAGTTGTGGGGATTTCGGAGGGTGTTTTGCATAATAATAGATGGGAGGGTCTATTTTGCTTTGCACGCTGACTCTGCAGTCTGTGGGGACCTTGGTTTTGTTGTGGAGAACCTGCTGTCAGTCCCCGATCTGTGTGTGTCTACACTGCATTGCAGTCTGTGGTGTCATTGCTTAAAACACTCACATCACAGCTAAGTCACCAAGAACCTGATCCAGAAGGCTTCAATCAGAGAGAATCTGTTTAGCTGCATGAGTTGTGGGTAAGGCCTGTGAGACCACTCCCTGCTCCCAGTGAAGGGATGGAAGGTTGTCTCTTAACTTAAAAGTGGGCAGGCTGTGGTTCTACATTTGAATTAAAAAAGCAGTGAGTATAATGTAGAAGAAGACTGATTAATTGATGATGCAGAGAAAGCAATGCTGTGGCTATTAAACATGGCAGCTGAAGATGACTACTGATAATCCTAATTTCCAATATAAATAATATCATCAGTTAGATATAAGAAGCCAGAGGGCTTCACGTTTACTTCTTATTCTTTCTGTTCTGCTACTACGCGATAAAATGCCAAACAAAGCTCTGGATCTGAACTTTGGAATGGATTGGAGGTGAGCCCCCAGTTCTGAGCTCCTCCGAAGATAGCCTAGTCTTTCCAAGGTAGTCACAAGAAACAAATAAAGGGGAACCATCATAAAGTTTTCATTCATTTCTTCAAAATAGTCTTTGGCCACAGGAGGGCAATACTGTTCTATAATAAATTTGACATGTTTTATTCAGAAAAAAATCAATTTTTCAAGTGGGTACCTGAGGAAGGAATCAGATTGATCCTGGTTAAGGGCCATTGAAGTCATATTGATCAGGAAGTAGGTTAATGCCTTTAGTTATGTTTTGTGCTAGTCTTCCCATCACTGATGTGGATAACATTTTTAGAAAAACTGCAGCACAGAAACTTGGATTTGGGATGAGATCTAAGGAACTGCTGCTTCCCTATCCTTGGGTTTACACTGCTACTGGTTTATGCTGTCCTTCCAACAAGACAGCAGGCATTTTGTATTGCAGTAAAGGGAGTTTTATCTGAAAACGGTGAGAGTTTGAGAGCGTGCGACTCTCTCTGTAGGCATTATGAGTATTTACTTATTTTTTTATTTATTTTCCCAGAGGCCACATATAGGTTCTTCTTTACTAAGACCCAGGTGTAGTAACAGGCTCAAGACTTTTAACTTAATAGGTTATTGATTCATGCCCCCTCTCTTAGTTGGCCAAATAAATCTTTCTGAAGAGCCCTCTAGATTAATAGTTAGAGTGTTCTCCAGGAAAGTAGGTGTTGCAGATTTTGAATCCCCAAAGCAGATGAGAGAGTTGAACCTGTGTTTTTCATAACTGCAGTTCTCAGAAGAATAGGAGGTATCACCATTGAGTGTTATGAAAAAAAAAGGAAATTGCCTCTGTGTTCTTAAATGAGGTTAATCTGGTAGGTATGTATAGAGGAATGGTTAGAGAGCCGCGGACATGGCTGCCCAGCCGGCCTGCTCAATCCGGGCTTTCAGGTTTCAGTGAAAGAACAAAGGGACTGCTAACTAGGAGATAAAGAAGCACGCCAAGGTCAGAGGGAATCGTGAGTACAGAGAAGCTCTATGAGTG
>NW_010579943.1:0-12598 GCF_000705375.1 Tinamus guttatus
CACTTCCTTTCCCAGCAGCATCTCTCTGGGATATGCAGCCATCTGGCTGCTCAGTGCAGCGTGAGCTGAACTCTTAGATGGCTCCTTTGGAATCTGGTCCTGATTTTAAGATTTTCTGCCCCTTCACTGCATGTTTCTTTAGGTCTAATTTATTCCCTTGGAGAAGCTATTGCATCAGGGCCCTCTGTCCCTGAGGATCTCCTGCCCTTTCCTGTCCCCTCCTCTCCCTGAACTTCAATGTTCCTGTTTAGTCTGTTATTTTTATGCCATTTTTCTCACATTTCAGTGCTTTCTCTTAGCACCAGAGCTCTCCACCCCACTCAGAAGCAGTTGACTGAGCATCAGCATCAACCTCCCTCCTCCTCTAATCCCATCTCTCCTGGGTCAAGGCACTGACCTCCAAGGCATTGCTGGAGGCAGAAAGGGAAGATGCAGATGATTCCAGAGAAAGTTCAGCACTGGGACAACAAGACTTCTTAGTCTCTCCCTTTGCACCACAAAAATGCTCAGCGTGGTCTACTCAACTCCTTCACTTCCAAGAAGGAACAAGGTAACAGGAACACAGAAGGAATATTTGCCATAAGAACCTCTTTTGCTCTGTGTTTATAAGGACATGGGGTACACCAAGGATATAGGAGGAAAGTAGAAATCTGTCCTGGTTACATCCATACTCCTCTTCAAGGAGATATCAGAAGTTAATGCTGAATTTAACCATACAGCTGCTGCAAATTGGTTTCTTGATGGACTCCCCTGCAGAGAACAAATTGATGCTGCTGAAATGAAATCCACATTTGTGCCTGGTGAGGAAAATAAAGAGGGAATATTAGCTCTGAGAAATCCAGACCTTTTCCTTTTTATTTCATTCTTGCTACAACAGGGAATTTCCTAGTCATTTGCTCAAGCAGGACACATCAGGGCAGGACTCGAGGTAAAGCTGATGCCTTATGGACCCTCCCAGGAATTGGATGTGACCAGTAGCATGCAGGGATAGTGGGCTGGGATCTGTGCCAAGAGGTTGAACAGCCACTGACAGCTTCACAGTGGCAAAGGATATGGACCCAGAATAATTAAACAACTGTGTCTTGCTGCTGCTCACAACAGCTTCCAGATGCTGCTGTAAATGGTTCCAGATGTGCCCCAACCACTGGCTGCTGTGAGCACCCAGACACTGATGGGGTGAGAGCTACATCCTGTTCCAGGGATGCATGTGACAAAACTGCCTTTCCCCCTCCATTTCCCATGCACTTGGGTCATGGGGATCACATCAGCATCACTCAGAAGTGCGACTGAAATGGCCAAAGCCTCTGGTAAGTGGCACCTTCCAGGAACACAGATGTGCACAGCTGTACAGTCAACCAGGGCACAAAAAGCCCTGCCAAAGTTTTCTCCCTTCTATACATTTCCCTTCAGGGCCCACTCCCTCCCATAGTGGGAAAGGGGAGTGGGAGGCAAACCCAAGGGATCTCCTAAAGCGCCAGGCAGGGAATTTCTCTTGGCAGTTCTTAATTACAGCCTGATACTTCCCCCTGCTGTTCCTGGGCTGTCTGACACTCCATCTCGGTCCTGCCATCACAGCTCCCCTTGGTGCCTGCTGATCATTTTAGGGCTCCAGAGCTGGACTCACCCTTATGCAACACAGGTGCTGACAGTACACAGAATGCTGCAGTGGGACAAAACCAAAGTAGCTACAGGAGTAATAACACTAGGATGGAAAAGAGAAACGAGAAAAGGGGTCATGCAGAGATGGTTTGACCTGTTCTGGTACAGGTGCTCAGCCTAAATTCAGACAAACTCTGATCATGCCTTTCCTTTTCCTTGCATTGCCTTGCCTGGAGATGCTCATGTCTCAGCTCTGCAGGATTGCCATCTGGTGGCCTTCTGTGACAATGCCACAGCTGCAGCAAGGGATGAGGTGACACTTGGCCCTGCTCAGTCTACCTGTATCCAGTGGCTGATCCGCATCCCTCTGGAGCAGGCACTGGTGAAGCCTGGCAGGACAGAAACACCTTCACCAATATCAGGCCAGCCAGGCCAGGGAGCAAAGTTGAACATTTTAAAGCAGGTTCAGTAAGCAAACACATGCAAGACTGCAATATAACTTTTAAAAACATTCTAATAAATGCACACAGCTACCTCTCACAAAACCCAAGTAGTTACTGTAAGTTATAATAGTAGAAACCAAAAGCCAAGCAGTTTAAATCAACACTTAAAGATTCAAGCTGAGTACATTCAAATTAGAAGTAAAACTTTGCTTTTCTAGTGGCACTGCTCCAGGGGAGCATCAAATCACAACTGTGCAGATGCTTTTCCAGAGATGCTGTTTCAGCCCCAAATCGCTAACCAGAGCAGTTCAAGGGCATCTTGCTTGAGGCATCAGGATGACTTTAAGGTACCTGCTTTGCTTCTGTGAATGTGGTTACTGCTTGGTTGGGAGGGCAAGTCCAGCAGTGAGAAGACTGGGCAGCCTTGTCCATATACATTAGGATGGATACACTGGTGCTGTATGAGAATTCAGCTTCTGTGAGGATCAAGTTGGCTATAATATATATGTTTGCTGCAAATGCTCAGCTATGAACTGGCATGGTCCACCCAAAAGTGGAGATCAGAGTGCTGATTGTGCCCACCCGATTTTACCATGGTTATAGAAACCAAATGAGACATGTAGTAACTTAGGGAAGAAAGGAGACACTGGAAATTAGACAAGATGCTTTCTATAAAACTTAAAGATTAATCCCAGACTCGCTTCCCATTCTCCTTTCCCCGATTTAATCCAGCAAGCAGCAAAGTCTATTAACACCATGCTATTATGAGCCTCTTGCACCTGATGTGATTTAATAACTTCTTGGAGGGGAAATTTGAGAGAAATATCCCTAGCTATTTCTCATGGCTCATCTTTGTCTCCCTTCCTCCCCAAAAGGAAATACAAAATGCAGATGTACAGTCTGGGGTGCTGCAACAGCAAAGCCAGGGGTGCTTATAGAACATGCAGAATCTGCAGGGATGTCCTCAACCATAAAGCTAATGAAAGACAAGTAACACAAGCCAATATAAAGCATTTTTTGGAAGGGGAACAGCACAGTTTTCATGACTCATGGTCTCATGCAGTGAAAAACAATACCATGGTTTCTGATAGTACAATAGCTTTGCATTGCATCATGCATCTAGTGCTCACAGAAAAGCAGAAGAGTTTTTTATTTCATACTATATGCTCTGCAGCCCTCCCCTCTGCTCCATAAAGATGTAGCATTTCAGCTCTTTCATTCCAACTTTGTGGCAAAGCCAGTGTTCCTTCCTGCAGATTAGTAATTAGATCCTGTGGCAGCTCTTGGCTATTTTGATGATAGGCCCTTTAAAATCATCTTAGATTAGTCAGATAGGAATGCATGATAATAAATAGAGCAGACAAGGCCATGTGCCAAGTTACTTGTTATCGCTTCAGTCAATTTTCAGTTGTGTGAACATGCCAATACTAAAAAAAGGAAAATAGTGGGCTTCTGAAAGCTACTTTCTGCTCTTCATAATTGATTCTATACATGTGCCACTGACAAGGGAATCAAAGAAGGACAAAATAAACCATTCCATCCTTGCCTGGCTTTTGCTGGCTCCCTAAAAAAATGCAACTTTGAATGGACATAACATTATGAAAGCCTAAATTAGATTTTAGTAAAGCTTAGTCATTAGTGGGCCCAGCATGAGATGGCAGCTCTGAGGTTAGAACTGATTTTAAACACTCTGCTGCCTCCAAACCTCGGATGGGGCATCTGCCAAGGGGAACCCGATCCCAGGAAGGCCCTGCGGGATGCCGTTCACAGTTATGATTAGAAATGTCCCAGGAATGCGTGGGGAAGGAGGCGCATCCCGGCTGCCTCGGGTAGCGCCCGCGCCCTCCCGAGCTTCCTCAGAGGTGGCCAGATGGCACTGGCCATTTTTCCCAGTGCTTCGGATTCGATAAGGTCGCCGCTTCCGCACGCTCGACGCTAACAGCTCATTCCCTCCAGTCTGCCCACAGGGAACATCCAGCTTGCCTCTCCGCTGGGGGATTTGGGCAGGATTTGCTGCAGACCCCATTCCCCAACAGTGCCACACAGCAGTCTGCTCCAGCAGCCAACACACAGGGTAAGCAGAGACCAAAGACGCTCCCTGTAACTTCCCAAGCTTTTCCACTGCCCTCTGGCCCTGCAACAGCCAGGCTTTTCTAAATAAGACAAAAAACTCTTCCTAAATAACCTGAATAAATTCTAAATAAGCTTCACTTGCTCCTCCTGGAGCAAGTCTTAAAGTTCTCTAAGATAATTGTACAAATCTACAACACTACTGCAGTGCTAGGGTTCAGCTAGCCAGTGAATCACCTAATTCCTTTGGCTGTTTGAAAGTTATTTGCAGATAGGCTTCATGTTTTCTTCCTAGCATGCTGATTTTGTCCCTCTGACATACTTGGCTTTAAGCATGATTCACAAGGGTCACTAACGAAGCCTCTGACTAATTGAATATACCAACCAACTTGCAAACAGGACTTGCAGCTGAACATTTTGCCAGAAGAGGGAACTGGAGCTCTACCTCCCAACAGCTGCTGGAGCACAACTGGCAGACTCCAAGAGCTGGTGATTAAGGTAATTCTTGACCTCTTTCTCCTGAGGTAGCTGTTGGAAAAACCCTCTGAAAGATTGAGTGAATTAATTATTCCATTAGATCAGTTTTTGCCAAAAAAAATGATCTAGAAATCATTTCAGGTCTAAGTCATTTACAAGCTTCATTATTTTGGTATCACAAATGCTGCTTGAAAGCATCTTGGCCTTTTTCAGATAAAACTTTGGCAGTTCAGATTCTCAGGAGCCAGGTTAGAGTATCTGACAATACACTCCCAGCAACATGACTTGATGCCAGCCTTGCTAGTCTTGCAAGGACTTCAGGCCTCACATGTTTGGCCATTTGACCAAACTATGAGGTGATATTTTCTAACAGAATTAAGCCAGACCCATCATGACAAATCCCTTCAGAGCTAAAAATCCTATTGCTTCTACCTCCTCCCTCAAGGTTTCCCTTAAGTTTCATCTGGTAAGTCCTGCTCCAACTGGGCACATACAGCACAGTAACATTGAAAGAAGTGGATAGACATAACAGCCCAGAAGATCCTTGACCTTGTGCTAGAAGTCCAGGTAAGAAGGGCACATTGGCAAACAATTAAGATCAAGGAGATACCAGCCAGCTATGGTAACATCCTTTCTGCACTTTTTCTTTATTCTAACCCCTGCAGGCAGTTACACCATTGTCACATTTCAGCTGCAACATCCTTTCTGCACTTCTCTATTCCAACCCCTGCAGACAGTTACACCATTGTCACATTTCAGCTGCATGCACCAAGATGCAGGCCCCACATGCATAATTATTTATTTTTAATTGTTCAGTTTAGCAACAGCTCCATTAACTGTCTCTCCCCTATCTCCACACATCATCTCCAGCCCCAAAAGATTCTGCAGCTCTTTACTGGGGGAGAGAAGTCTTCAGAGAGACTCACAGCCTTAAATGTAATGGAAACATTTGTTAATGAATGAGCCCTCGTTATACATGTTACAAGGAAACACTTAATTGACAGTGGCCACCGGATACCAGCATTTAATTAATAAATCTAGGTGGCGTCATGTACACCGCAGGAAGGGATTACAGGGGTTAATGTGTCTGTCTGTTGGACTTTTATGGAAGGGCTTTGTGGCACAGCTTTTAACATGAATAACCCACCAGTCTGCAACCCCACACTTGCAAAGGGGAGAGGCAGGGGGTTACAAAAACACACCAGCCCTGTCTGAATGTTTGAGCAGGGGCTGAAGAGCCACTGAGGCTGCAGCAGACCAAGGGGGAATTTGTTCCTTCACCTCTCTTCAGCATCAGGGTTTTTCTGAGGGTATCTGTTCCAACCACACACACTGCCCTGTGCTATTACTCTGACCTAGGAGCTGCCCTTTGAGGAGGTAGTGGACCATAGAAAGATTAGAGAGAGTCTAGAGCTTCAAAAATCCACCTGCTCCTTCATTAACATCATCACCTTCCTACATTTGTAGGCCTAAAACTGTTATAAGTGCAGATGTTAGGACCAAAGCCTTTTATTTCTATCCCTAAAGCACAAGGAGGTCATATTCATAAATACCTCTAGCCCAGAAATGCTTCATCTTTACTCTCTCTGCATATGGCCTAGTGACTAGCCCTCAAGTCCTTAAAATTTCTCTGTAGAGAAGATAAAACAGCACCTGACAACAAGAGTCTTTGCTCAAGAAACTTATTTCCTTTAGCCTAAGTTGGCCAAACTCTACAGAAACAAGCAGAACCAACCTAGTTCATAGCAGCCCATGCTCTGAGTTGCATTTCTGCTATTTGTGAGCAGACTAGGCCCATTAAGCACTAGAAGAACAAAACCCCTTTCTGCTTGAGACAAGGCCTCCCATCAAGAGGGTTCTTGGGAACATGGGAGATGTTTGCACTCAAACACAGGAGCATCATGTAGCAATGTGGCCATACCAGTTCTGCTCACAACAGGGCAGAGAAAGCCTTTAACCTGTTCTTCACCTTGCAGTCATTGGAGCCTTACCGCTATGTCTTAAACAAGCCACGTATCAGACAAAAAGAAGGATACAGAGTTTTATGATTACACATTTCAACATGAACATACTTATTTCCTTAAAACTCAAGGGTGCAATTACAGTCAAATACATAGCATCGTTAAAAGAAAAGCAACAAACAGAATTGAAGGAAAAAAAAAAATCTTCTTTTACATATAAGGATACTTGACCTGTATCATAGTTAATAAGGAATACTCTCACCTCTAATATAGACCCATAGATGATAGAAATAAGTCTTCACATATAGTAGCATTATTTCAAGAACAGAACCTTTGAACATTACTATGTTCAACATTACTCTTAAATTCCTGTACTATAAAAAATAGCATTGCCTTAAAATGCAGAACTATACAAACAAAAACCAACATACCAATCAACATTAAAGAAAACACTATATCAATATAACCTGCTATTTCATATGCTTTTAAGGCTGCCTTATCCCCTTTTTATAGTGCAGAAAGCACTTAGCAAAATGATCCCTGATTAGTGTTTGCAGGTGGGAATGTGGGGGTGGGCACTCTTCCTTTCTTATAAATGGGTTGATACCTGTTTGAGGCTCTTTTTTTGGGAGTAGGGAGGCAGAGAAGAGTTTGGAGGAATGCTGTATGTTCTTTTCATTTTTCTTTCTAGTTGAAGGTAAGAATTTTGGCTTGTATAAATAAGTGATGAAAAGGAAATGAAATAATTAATTGTAAATGCTGACTGTAAAGGCATTAGTAAGGAAAGAAGAAAAGCTAAAAGGAATAAGGTGCTAAAGAGTAAAGAATAAATTGGAGCTAGGCTATCAAATGTTTTCTAACCAAAGCATTTGTGTAATGAATAGCAAGGCTTCTGGAAGGAAGAAGTGCTCACAGCAGGCTGGTAGCAAAGCAGGAGGTAAGAAGGTAGTTAACATAAGTGAGCTCTTGGGTAGTCTGCAGAATTCTCTCTTTTGGGCTGAAAATGCTCTTCTACTACTTTTATTACTGTCTGCAGCAAGCTGGAGAGATAAATTTACCCAGAAAACTGGGTAACTTGAGTTAAGGAGCTTGGAGATGGTGTAAGTGAGCTCTTGGGTAGTCTGCAGAGCTCTCTCTTTTGGGCTAAAAATGCTCTTCTACTGCTCTTGTTACTGTCTGCAACAAGCTGGAGAGATAAATTTACCCAGGGAGAAAACTGGGAAACTTGAGTTAAGGAGCTTGGAGATGGTCCTTAAATGTGAGGGGCTTGGAGCTATGCACCAGTTGTTTGATGTGCTGCTTCCCACTTACATGGATAACCCTGTGAAAGCTCCTGGGCTTACCCAATGGCACCAGGGTCTTAGCAGCGCCGTGGGTTTAATGTTCCCATTACGCTGAATGGCAGCGGAGTTGTGTCTGATTTCTTGCCATTCCTCGTGGATACGTGCTGTTGTCTGAATCCCAAGCTAGGGGACAGGCCTTGTCCCCGGCCAGAGCAGGGGGGGTACCAAAAGCTCTGTCTGGAAGCAAACAAGAAGGGGCAGGAGGCAGAGCCTGGCACTGTAGGGATGAGCAGTGATAGAACCTGCTTTGCTGAGGACTGTGGTTGAAGCCTGTGAGCACCTCAGCTGTCATTAAGCAATCCTGTGTGTGACACGTTTGCTTCTTCCACACCACATTGATGTGGACAGGTCATTCCTCGGGGCTAACTCACTTATTCCAAGGCTACCCTGAAGGATTCAAGGCACCTGGCCTTTTTGTGGGGATGGTGGCCTTGATTTCCTCATGGCTGTGCTCAGATGCATCAGTAGGTTTGGATTTGGGGTCGTGCAGAGCCTGGAATGAAGAAGCCTGTCTAGAAACCAGTTATAAAGATCAGCGCTTGATGGCATCAATAACTCCCTCTGGGCTTCTTGCAGGCTGAGATAGTGGCAGATTGTCAAAATTACTTAATGTCCTGGAACGCCACCCATTCCACTATGAATAGGCTCCTTGTGTACAGCCCACATGATCATAGTGTTTTTCTGGTGTCTCTATGGAGACTGGAGACATACTTCTGCTCTAATGGTTTGGGGCTTTTTTATTCTCTGCTTCCAGGTAAATCGTCTTGTAGGAGAAAATGAAAAGGAAACAAACAGATATAATCCTTGCGAATAAAGGATTAAGCATCTGACCAAAACATCCTGGTCCTTCTTGGAGAAGGAGATGAAATAACTTGGTTTTTCTTTTTTAATGTGTTCCTGTCAGGCTTGGCAGAGACCTAGCAAGCCTTGGGCAAAAAATAATTGGCCTTAGGCAGAGCTGGATGAAGCTGTCTGAATTCAGATGTGGATTCCCATCCAAATGAGGCTGGAGTGTGGCTTAGAGTGAGGCAGTATTAGATTTGGGACACCTTCCATGCCAAAAAATGAGGGGAGCTTTAAGATGTTCCAGTCCCCAACACTGATGCTGTCATGAGATCAGCTGCTTTCCCTTTCTGTTGGCCTTGAATCTTCTAGAAAAGTGATTTTAATGGTATTCTTATCGTCTTGGCTGTATTAATATAGGTGTCCTGTTTTTCACTGGGAGAGGATGATGATTTGGGTAGAAGAGTGAGGAGAAACAGAATATGCAGGTTGGATTCCTGGTAGACATGGAGAAATTGCTCTTATCCCATTAATATCTGGGCCCGTTGCCTTTTTTCGTATCTCCTGTGTTTTCTTTGCTTCCTCAGCAGTGGGCTTGTCCCAAAACTGCCCCCAGACTCTCCCATCGATGCATTTTCCTGCTCCGGATGACGGGATGCTCCTCTGCATTCCTGGTTGCCGCTCCCAAGCTCCTTAGCCCTAGTTTACAAGTCGGATTCTGGGCTCTTAGCTATAGCAAGAAAAAACAAATCCCCACTTGCTGAAAGATCTCCTATGTTTCTTGGCATAACCTCGGGTGTATGTGGTATCTATCCAACACCGGGAAAAGCAAAGCCACCCCATCAACATCTCCCTAAATTCCTTGGGTTCTGCCAGCGCGTCTGCATCGGGATTCGTAATGATTTATTCCATGGGGTTGGGTACGTTCTTGGGTGCCCTGAAGAGTGGCACGGCAACGCCCCCGGTGAGCTCATGGAAACGGCTCCAGCCAGCACAGAGGACAAAACCTGCCTTGGTTTTGGTGGCAATGGCCTGGGCATGCCGTTGCCTCTGTGCTTTGCAATTCCCACTGCGCCCTTGGGTGCCCAGCGGTGTCCTCTTGCCACCTGCAAAGGGGCCAAGGTAAAGTTTGCAGTTGGCTAATTCTGCAATTTCCCTTCTGCTCTGCTGCAGGATCCTGCTTTTACAGATGCCTTCCAGGAGGTGGAGAAGCGGCTCTGATGCCCTTGCTCTCAGCATTTTGTTCAGGGGAGTGCAAAAGCCAAAGGGGCTCGTTGAGTTTACCTAATTGCCTGCGTGCATGGAGAGATTTTACTCTCCTGTTTTTAAAGAGGGTCTTCTGAGCACTGGCCATTTGCTCTGGCAGTGGACAGATAGTAGAAACACCTTTTAATTTTGCAAGATTCACGTTGTCATCTTTTACTTCAAGATTTTCATGCATTGGGACCCTTAAATCCGTAGCCTCTGGATGCACTTGGTCCCTTGAGCAAAACCGGCCTCCCTCTTTCTTGCTACGCACGGATTTTTCTTTCCTGCCCCCCATTTTGGATCAGGTATCAAACCCAATATCATGCCGAAAAAGGCATTTGCGTAAGATCAGACTGCTGGTGTTTAACAGGATTGGTTATGTCTGGTGTATCCGTATTTTCAAAGGGCATTGGGTTTCATCTGAAAAAGAGTTTTCCAGTGATGAAATGCGGCAATGTCGGGGGCTTGAGAAAGATACCTCTGCCCTTTGGGTCAGGAAAAAGGAATTTGGGACAATAACCAATGCGCTCTGAGGCTTAGGCACTTTTTTTTTTTTGACTAAGTGGGCACATTTTTTTTTTTTAAAAAAAAAGGCGGATGTGTTTTTTTATTCTTTGAACACAAATCCTGCAGTGGTCTGTAAATGCTCTGGATGAGATTCCTTGTGTTATGCTGCTGATCCCAGTGTGCCTGGAGCTGTACAAATGCTGGAATTAATTGCAGCCACATATTTGGGATCCTACCTAAGTAAAACACGTGGTGATACTGCAGTGCCTGAATTCCTGAGCCTTTAACCACCACCTTAAGACAGGTGTCGTAGTGGTGGCTGGTCCCAGTGCACAGCATCAGCAGGGTCAGTGCCACGTGGAAGGGGCTGGGAATAAAATTTGTCCCCAGAAACTCCAATGGAGAAATCCCCATCCTTTCTGACCATTCTCCCAGCTCTCCTATGGCATCTTTGGCTTTCTGCCCTCTGCTATGTCCCCCATTTGCGAGCCGGGGAGCACGGGGGCTCCAACAGCTGCGCGGGGTTTGAGGCTCCTTGGCAGATGTTGGCTATTCCAGCCACTTCATTAATGTTGGAAACAAAACCCCTGATTATTCCTGACCAAAGCAGCCCTGGGTTGATTGACAGCCAGCGTGTGTTTCGTAGAGCAGAAACCACCACGGAGTTCTGGCCACTTAAATATATATGTATTTAATAAATTTCTCTGGGATGTTTGTGCCCCTGTTCCACCTGCCAGCTTGTCCCCCCAGGCTCCTGCAAGGGGATCTGTGAAGCCTGGTGGCATCAGCCCCATATTCCCAATTTTCAAGCCTTTCCAGGGGGACAAAAGTGACTGCATGGATGGGCAGAGACCCTGCTCCTTGGGCTGGTTGTGCCTAAGCCACAAGGCGAGACGATGGTCTCCTCCCCTCCTGATGTCCGGGCTGGGATCGGGATATGGAGCAAAATGCTGCTGGTTCCTGCTCTTCCAGGCTTGCAGTCGGGAGCTGGCTCAGAAACATATTTGCAATGACTATGAGCCAGCAGGTTTTAAGTTGATATTTGCCTTATGGCTAATTTAAAATCAATTAAAAACCGGAATGTCTGAAAAAGTGCATTGCTAACACCTCTTTTATGCTTGACTTAAGTGAATATTCCTGGAATGATGAAGTCGGGAAATCTCCTTAAATATTTGTCATAGCAGCCCATGCTCTGAGTTGCATTTCTGCTATTTGTGAGCAGACTAGGCCCATTAAGCACTAGAAGAACAAAACCCCTTTCTGCTTGAGACAAGGCCTCCCATCAAGAGGGTTCTTGGGAACATGGGAGATGTTTGCACTCAAACACAGGAGCATCATGTAGCAATGTGGCCATACCAGTTCTGCTCACAACAGGGCAGAGAAAGCCTTTAACCTGTTCTTCACCTTGCAGTCATTGGAGCCTTACCGCTATGTCTTAAACAAGCCACGTATCAGACAAAAAGAAGGATACAGAGTTTTATGATTACACATTTCAACATGAACATACTTATTTCCTTAAAACTCAAGGGTGCAATTACAGTCAAATACATAGCATCGTTAAAAGAAAAGCAACAAACAGAATTGAAGGAAAAAAAAAAATCTTCTTTTACATATAAGGATACTTGACCTGTATCATAGTTAATAAGGAATACTCTCACCTCTAATATAGACCCATAGATGATAGAAATAAGTCTTCACATATAGTAGCATCATTTCAAGAACAGAACCTTTGAACATTACTATGTTCAACATTACTCTTAAATTCCTGTACTATAAAAAATAGCATTGCCTTAAAATGCAGAACTATACAAACAAAAAACCAACATATCAATCAACATTAAAGAAAACACTATATCAATATAACCTGCTATTTCATATGCTTTTAAGGCTGCCTTATCCCCTTTTTATAGTGCAGAAAGCACTTAGCAAAATGATCCCTGATTAGTGTTTGCAGGTGGGAATGTGGGGGTGGGCACCCTTCCTTTCTTATAAATGGGTTGATACCTGTTTGAGGCTCTTTTTTTGGGAGTAGGGAGGCAGAGAAGAGTTTGGAGGAATGCTGTATGTTCTTTTCATTTTTCTTTCTAGTTGAAGGTAAGAATTTTGGCTTGTATAAATAAGTGATGAGAAAGAAATGAAATAATTGTAAATGCTGACTGTAAAGGCA
>NW_010579945.1:0-19757 GCF_000705375.1 Tinamus guttatus
GCAAACTTTTAGGGAACAGACAGCTTGCTCCACACATTATAATATCAGTCCATGAATGGACCTGCCACAGACACACCTCCCAGATTTTCAGGTCCGTCATTCCCTGTGACTCCATCTAGATCTTCTTGAAAAAGTCCAGTGAGACAGCCCATATGTATTTTGTAGCCTTATAGGGTTTTTTTGTTTGTTCTTTTTTTTTGAACACCTGCTTTGCTCCTTCCCAGAAAACCAAATAAACAAAAACACAGAGTTAAAACCAACAACACCTAGCCCTGCTCTCTGTAGGCTTCTCTTGTCAACTCTTCCTGCCACCTTTACAGGCATGCATGAATACAGGGTCCTTCTTTACCAGTACGCTCATTCTGTGGACCTGAATTTCCATTTCACAGACAGGGAAACTGAGGTACAAGCAATATCCAGAAATTTGATCAAGAATATGAAAAAAAAAGCAAATGTTTCCTGCATGTAGTTTCATTGCCACTGAATTAGAACTGTCAGCTCTAGCCCTTCTGACCACAACTGTAAAGAGATGATCTACTGCTTTTGTATCATGTTGGAAGATGTTTATGCAATGTCTGATCTAGCAGTCAGTACACAGCTCTGAATAAGACCTATGAACTGGGGCTCCAACGTGCAAAAACTTTCATCACCTGTATTAAGCCACTAATTTGCTGAGACAAATCTCCTCTTTGAGACTCAGTTTCTCTGACTGAAAAAGGAAAAAAGAAGAAAAAAAAAAGAGAGAGATGAATAGTGAATTGTCTCACAGGGCAAATTAATTAAAACACTTTGAAATTCAGAAATGCTAGGGACGTTTCTCAAAGTAATATTCTCAAAGTAATTCCATGTGCTCTGGCATAGATCTGACAACAACTTATCTATGTGTGCTTATAATAGAGGTTAATACTTTCGTTTGCTCTGAGCATATTTTAAGCTCCAAGACATAAAAGCAGAGCCGACGTGAGGCACCACCAAGCTGAATGCACAGTGATTAACTTCCGCACAGCAGCCTTGGTGCCCCCAAAAGCACTCCAGGTAACTCGGTATGAGAGCAATAAATGCAAATGAATCCAGAGAATAATCAAGGGCAGGGCAGAAATCCCAAACGCAGGTGGATGGCAATGCCTGCAGGGAGCTCTTAGCTGGCAAGTGCAGTGCAGCCCCGGTAGCCACAGCCCCGGTGAAGGAGCATTTGCTGATGTGGACACGGGCTCCAGCAGCAGCAAGCAGCGCCCGAGGCCAAAATGGTGCCCAAGCCGGGGGGCGTCCAGCTGCTGTCGGCAAGACAGAGCCTGGCATCAGCTAGGGATTTGGGAAGGGAACTGGGAATCCAGCACAAGGTGCTACATGCTAATCTCTGCCTGTAAACTGAGAGCAGGGGAGAGGGGGCCAAAAACGATGCTCCTATCCAGGTTGCTTTTGGCTCCTCCAGAAACTGTGCATTTCTGCAGCAGCAAATAAATCCCAGTGGGGAGCAGGGAAAGGGGCCTTTATTCCTGGAAAAGCATATCACTGATATTTCTTGTAGGGATGTTTGCTCTGTCTTAACCCACCTGCCTTGTGCTACAGTACAAGAGCCCTGCAGCCCTCAGCTTCAGGCCCTCCCAGCCAGGGCTGCCAGTGCCCTCCTCCTGCACTGCAGGCTCCTCTCGCTTTCCTGCACCTTCTCTTTTCCCAGAGCACCAGTCTCGTGCATCTTATGCGCTCACATCTATTTCAGTCCCAAGCCCCTTCTGAAGAGAAAGTGCCATTCACGTAAAAAATGATGAGGATAGGCAGAAAAAAAATAATGAAAAGAAAGAAAGAAAAAAAAGAAATAGGTTGAGAGGAAAGATTCAAGAAAATTGTTCCATCTTCTGCCTGGATCAAGACTTGACCCCAAAGGATGCCTCCTGAGGCACTGTCTGCTGTAAGCCTGCGGTGACATTTAAGAGCCCTCCTGAAGAGTCCAGGGAGCAGAGGGATGGACTTCTGGGGGAAAGTTTTTTCTTCGTTGCTGCACAAGGAAATGATGCTATTTATAACGATCCCTGCTGTCCCCAACTGGCATGAAGACAATGAGCATCTGTCCAAGCCCTCGGGGAGACTACAGAAGCAGAGATGTTAGGTATGTATCTGTGCAGCCCTGGCTGCTACAGAATCAAAGTGGCAGAGCCACAGCAAGAGAGAAGCTGCAAAAGGCTCAGCCAGCACTGGGGAGATGAGTGTCAGGGAAAGGGGGGCTGGAGGGGAGGCAAGGGTACGGAGAGGATAGGGTTTGTATGAGGATGTTTGTTATTTGAGATCATACAGATGGTTTCTCTTTAGCAGTGGTTTTGAAAAAGCCCCCTGCCTACTCTGTTGGAGGTCCTTTTCTGCCAGAGCCAACCCTGGGGCTCCCACAAATTTTCTCTTCGAGGAGAGCCTGAAGGTCTTTGCAAATGCGCTCTCCTGAGGAGCTGGGAACTGGGACTCAGCCAGCGTCATACATGTTCATCTGCTTGTCCACACAGGTGAAGCATCTCCTGCATCTCCTACATGGCAGCTGGTCCTCTCGCTGCCTCCCTCGGCCTCTGTCCTACTCTTCAGGGAAACAACCTTTCCTCCTACTCTGCCCCATGGCTTTAATTCCTCTGACTTGAAGAGGGGGCTTTTCCTTTCTCCTTCTCCTCCTGCTTCAGAGATGCTCCCTCCCTGCTCAAGACAGGTTTCCCTTGCTCCAACACAGTTATGTCCAAGCAATAGGAAACCCTGGTGCTCCAGGCTGCCTCCATAGCATGTGCCTCCTGCTCCTCTCCCCTTCCCAGCGGCAAAACAGATGATTGTTTTCCTGCTCCATTAAGCCACTAAATGAGCCTGGTTCTGTGAGCCGGCTCCCTGGGCCCGGGATCTGTCTCGGCACACAAGGTAACACCAGTGTGAACATAGGAGGGGAGGAGGGATTTGTGAGCCTGCGACCACACTCCTCCATTCCTGGACACGGAGAAGAGCAGCTTCCCGAGACCAAATCAAGCAAGCTAATGTAGCCTGCAAATGTTGTGGGGTTTGGCCAGGTGACCGGGCTGCCTTCTCTGAGGCCATCCACTGCTCCAGGAGAGAAGATAAATCAATGCAAGGCAACATCTGCCAAGATATTGACTTTGGCTCTGCTCATGGACTGCCTGTACTTCAGAGATGGGTAATATTCAGCTTGATTATCTCTCACCCGCCAAGATGAAGTTTCTCTCTATGTTTAAAAATCCCTGGGATGAGCCAAGGAGGAATCGATCGGCAGGAGAGAAATGCTGACAAGAAAACACGAGTCGGAGACAGAACGAGAGCGGACAATGGGTGGACAATGGAGACAGCCCCTGGCAGCTCACCGACCAGATTAGCAATAGGTCACTAAAGTCTGAGAAAGACTAAGACATTCACATTCATTCAAACTTTACATCAGGACCCACAGATTTACCTTGCACACTTCTCCCAGAATAGTCTGTCCTCTCCTATCCTGCTCCTTCCCCTCCTAGAAAATTCTTCCTCTGTCTCCCTGCCCTGCATCCCTGCTGCAGTGGAGTTTTCTAGCTGCTCCATACATCCCTGAAAGTCACCCAATTCACTGATTCATGTACGACCCTCAATAGTCGTTAGGCTCCCCGTTTGCCCCTGTTTGTGGCCTGTGTCACATACTAACTCTCCAGTGGTGAAAGAACCTGATAGCATCCATGCATTGTAACCCGCCCCTCATAGTCCCCAAGTCTCATGGGCTCATATCCTACTGCACAAGGTGATGTCACGTCAGGGAGATATGTCATTTCATTAGCAGAACATGCTGACAAAGACTCATGAGGTAAACATTCAGCAACATCATCAAACGTTTCCAGAACATCAGAACTTCAACTCATCTTTCCCATCACATTTACATCCTCTATGCCCTGTAGACCTCCAAGGCCAGCAGAAGAGAAAGATATTTGTCAGTGTGAGAGAAATTTAGTTTTAAGGATAGTCTCAACATGGTTTCCTAGGCCAGTTTTCCAGACAGGTTAAGAGTCACATGCTTTGAGAAGAGCAGCACTGACTGCAGCTGCCCTGGAGGGCGCCATATTGCTGGGATGAAGCAGAAAGGACAGCCATGGCAGAAGGAATGAGTAAGGCTCACTTGAGACATGTCTCTCAACTTTTCAGCTGTGTTTCTGCTCAGGCTCTTGAAATTCACTGAATCCAAAGCCACACACAATTACAGAGGAGCAGAGATGCAAGAGAGCAAAAGGAATCATTTAGCCTGTTCCTCTGTGTGAAGGGATGGGTCAGCTCCACTTCATCATTGTGGCATCCATTCCTCCTCATATGAGTCTAGGCTGTCTTAGAACTCTCCAGAGATGGAGGTCCACAGCCTCCCAAGGAAATTTGATTCAATGTTTTACCATCTTTACTGTTTCAGGGTTCTTGCTAACATTTAACTTGATTCTCTCTTGCTGCAGTCTAAAATTATTCTTACTAAAATTATTACTTGTCTTTTCTACTATGGGCAGAAAGAAGATCTTTCCTTTGTCACTTATGTACCTACAGGCTGTCACCGTATCTCACTCTTAGTCCCCTCTTCTTTAGGCCCAGCAACCCCATTTTCATCCATCTCCCTTCACAGACTACACTTGTCAAAACTTCTGATCATTCACATTGCTCTTTTCTGGACTCCATTCCATTAGTCCCTCTCAAAACATAAACCCCTGCAAATAGACCCAGGGCTCTAGCTCATAAAAAACTGTGCCTGGAGCAGGGACGCAGTATCGGTGGAGGGAGAGGCAAGCTAGAGCAGGGCACACCATGGCATCCAATGAGACACTGAATGATGCTGTGAAACCTGCTGCATGTCTTTCCCTCTCTCTCCTCTGGGAGCTGGATGTTGCTCCCATTTTGAGCTCAATACACACAAACACAAAAAAAATTGCTACTTAAAAGGCTAACTGCCCTGATCCTGTCCAAGGTCCTTGACCCACCTGGCCTACATTTAAGCACCGCTTCCCGACATAAGTAAAAAAGAAGCTGCACATGTTCCTCCACCTTGGATACACTTTTCAAATGGTTAGACCTGCATGTGCCTGACTCATTGCCAGTACTGGAGAACAGCCAGGAAAAAAAGTAAGAGATGCAGCCCTAAAGGCCAATGAATACGCATGCAGCACATTACGTAAGAACCCCTGCGGGCCCTCTTGTCCAGGTGAAAGTCCTACAGATGGCCCATCACTAAGCGCAGTAGATGCAATGGGGAGGATGAGTGGGTGGACAGATAATTTGATATTTAGCTGAAAGAACTAAAATGGGTTTAATGCAGTGTTAGGAAGACAGATTGCCTGCAGCACCTTCTGCTCCTGATTATGGATGCCAAACTCAGGTTTCCCTGAGGTGTAGAAGTAGTCAGGATGCGTGCATTGCCTCAAAGACATCAGAGGCCCAGTCTCACAAAAAATAAGTTAGGAGGATAATTAAGGGTGAGCAACACTGAAGAAACCCCCTACCTTGGCAGCAGGCTTTAGTTTATCTCTAGGTCACACATCCTTGTCGCCACATGCCAGACATATGGGGTAGCCTCCAAAGTTCCCAGAAAGGCCCCCCTGCAAGCCTCTCTTCTAAAGGAGGCACCTAGGTGAGGTGATCAGAACTCACTAGCTGCAGAACTGCTGTTTTTCTTAAAGCTCTAAGAAGCACTGTGCACACTGAGGAATTTCCAGAAGACTGAGACAACACTGTGTTTTATGTGTGCCTGCTTTGCTTCTGCCACTTGCGCAAGCTAAGCCCAGGTCTGCAGCCCAACACTGACTTGAGTCACTGAAGTCAGCATCTCGCAGGATCATCAGACCACCCACCCAAGAAAGAGACATGACAGAGGAGAGAAAAGCCTCCAGCTGCATCCTTGCAGCAGTATTACCAAGCATGCTAAGGAAGCACTTCAGCATTTCCCCTCTGCTGACAGAAGCAAGGCAGTTTTTGCTCATGAACCTGCAGCCTCAGCTCTTGCCTGCAACCACCCCACCAGCAAAGGGGCTTTCCTTCCACTCCAATTCCAACTCGGGCTGCAATTAAAAGCAGAAGGAGAGCACTGGGATGCAACAAGCAGAGCACTGGGATGCAGCAAGCAGCCACTGCACTGTTGAGAAGAGAAAGAGACGGCCCTGACTTCTCGCCAGTCCCTTCACCCCCCTCTTTCCTATGAGCTCTCAGGACAAATAGGCACCAGGCATTCAGCGTAGGAACAGAAAATAAATACACTGGAAATACTCAGCAAGCCCGGCCTGAATACAATGTGCTGATTGAGAGGCCCTGCCCAGCGAGGGAGCTCAGCGCCTGCACTATGAGCTCAGCAGGAGGACCTGGGGCACTGCAGCCTCTGCAATGCTCCCCCATCTTCCTCTGCTACCCCCCACCCCAGGCTCCATCCTTGTACCCAGGCCCAGGAAGGGGGCGAGTTTAAAGGGAATCAGAGCTGAGCAAAGAGGGAGAGAGAAAAGGAGGATGGGGAGGGAGCTGGTGTCAGAAATAAGCGTGTGTGTTGGGGATGGGCGGGGGAGAGATGGACTGAAACAGAGAAAGCAGAGGAGGGGAAGGAGAGGGAGGGAAGTGAGGGGATGGAGCAGGCAGAAGAGATGTGACTGACAGCTTCATCAAGCAAAGAGGCAGGCTGGATCAGGGAACTTGCCAAGCACAGGGAGCTGGGGGTGAGTTGCGAGAGGGGAGCCAGTTGCACAAGAGGAATTCCACCTCTGTCCTCCTGAGGAACCTACCTGCCCTTCCTCAGTGGGCAACCTCAGCACATCCACCCTAACAACGGGTCCTGTGGTCTAGTCAGCGTCAGTAACATCTTTCATGTACCTCACTAGGGTGTGATTTCTCATTACTGATGCCCATATCTAGTGCTCCATAAAAGGTATTGCCCAAATACATGCTGCCCTCCACAGTTTACTGTCCAAAACAGTAGCTGCTTTATGTAGCACTCAGGTGAGGCTGGCAAACTACACATACTTCCTTATGCTTGCTGCCTTGTTATTTCAATAAACACAAGACCAGTGCTAGCAGGAGCTCATTTGAGAAAACAGCCACTACTGGGCAAGTTGAAGGGGAAGTCGAAATAAGGGGGCTGCCTTTCCCCAGCTTCTTAGCACACAGTCCTTGCTCCACATGTTCTAAAGCCTGTGGTTCGCATGGCGCTTGCAGTGAGCAGAAGGTTTGTCTTGCAGCCTGTGCTCCAGTCTCCAGCCGTTCACCGCCAGGAGTGTTTTCAGTTAAACAGCAGCAGAACCCGCAAAGCGGACGAGCACGGCCGTGCGTCTGTCTGTACGGCGGGTGGCACAACCACGGGAGCTGGGAAGCGGCTTGCTCCAATCCCCAAAGGTCCGAAAGGAGGAGCAGACAGCGCCAAGCCATATCTCACACGTGCCCTCTGCTCATCCACAGAGGGAGGCTCCAATCCCCCCACTGCCAGCGTGGGCGCCTTAAACGACTGCCTCGGCTGGCACCAGCTCCCCGCTCGGTAGCCTAGGGGACAGAGACGATGGATTATATCATACTATATTATACTTCGCCTATAGTTATTATATTATATTATAGCTGGCAGACAGGAGCCAATAATTTCCATGGAGTAATCACTCACTGAATCCAGCTTTTCTAGAGGACATCCTAGAGCAGATGGGAGTGTTTTAAAGTCCCTGAGCTACCTGCAGTCCCTCAGTAGCACTGCTGCTCTATAGGCCCGTTATTTTCCCTCCCTTCTTCAGAGCTTTTAAATTCCAGTGTGCTTACTTGTATTTGGTCCCCTCTGTTACATGCTCTCCTTCACATTTCCCAGCAAGAACCGGGATGACTACATGGCCTGAGCATGGACCAAGTCCCACCAGCTCCTGTTGGGAATCTGGGCTGCAGATCAGGAAGGGCTCAGTTTTATTGAGGAGCTGCTGGGGAGGCAACCAGGCTTTGTCACTCTGGCCCCTATCTGGGAAAGGCAAGGAAAGAGATAATGATGTTAGAACATTTTAACCTTTCTTTTCCTGTGCTTGATAGACCTGGCCTGAGGCACCTTTCCTAGAAAAAACAGGCTGCTGCAAGATTGATTGGTGGGGTGCAGAGTTTAAAGGTAATTTTCTCTTGTCACATGCACATAAATTATTGTGGCTCAAGCTGAGATCAGCTCCACCTCACACTCCTTCGGCTGCTTTTATGCCAGCACTCTAATGAGGGGTTGTGAGAACCGTGTCCACAGCACTCCAAGCAACATCCTATGAATTATATAGGATAAACTATGTGTATAAAAATGTACACATACACACAATTATGTAAATATAAATATTAAGAATATTACAGTCATGGAGACAAAGTAACTGCGTGTATGGGGGTGCACAAACTAGTGCAGTCATAGGGTCCCAGCTGCAGAAGGTGCACCGAGAGCCTCATTGCTCATCCATGAACCCGCTTGAAATGTTCAGCCCGTGAGCGCCTGGGCAAGCACAGCTCAGCCACTCGGATTATGCACAAGAGGGAAGAGAAAAAAGAGAAAAGATGCACATGCACACAAAAGAAGCACAGCTGCAGCCCAACTGAATTCATTTTTAACATTCATGAAAATATTCACAGAACACTTCAGCGCTATTTGCCAAAATCTTGCAATTTGGAGTAAACACTTGAACGGGCACAGGCTGTATGTTCAAGGTGCAGTGCGTTGGGGACGAGCTGCTGCTCTTGGCCCCAAGTTGCAGATCCACACTGTGTCCCCGAGTATGTATATGCCCCCCTGACTTTAAGGCACAGATTCAGTGTGTCACCCTATAGTTCCTGCCTCTTAGCTCTTTCACAGACTGAAAGACTTGGTGAGAACCCACAGCCATTGTATCCCGCCCCCAACATAATCTTACGCAACCAAGGTGCTTGTGGTCTGCCAAAATCGAACACAAAAACAACTGCAAACAAGGAGAGTTCCAGCACACATCTGGTGTTGGGGCCGGGGGAGAAGAGAGAGACCTCTTTCCTCTCCTCCACATCCCTCCCCCTCTTCTTCACTCATCCCCTTCTTTGGTTTCTTTCCCTGAGCGCCCTAAGCAGCTCACGCAAGGGAAAACACTGCAGCATCTGAGGGAGACCCAGCTGGAGCCCCGAAGACAAGAGCTATGTGCGTTGTCTCTTCCTCCACCATAAATACAGCTGAGACTACGCTGGATAATTGGCTAAGTGCCTGTCAGCTTAATAATGGAGAGAGAGACAGAGAGGAGGAGAGATTTATATTTACTATTCAGAATCATGGATGCTGCCTACCAGTGGATTTCCATATAGGTTTCGTTTGCAAGGTGAGGCAAGAAAAGCCAACGGGTGCAGAACGGCTTCCCTTGCGCAAAGGTGGACGCCTGGTATGGGATGGAGGGAGTGGGAACACAGAGCACTTTTTGTTCTTAAACAGGAGCAAAGCTAGAGGAACACACACTTGTGCGCCAGCACACACAAGCAGGGACCTTCGCATGCACACGGCGGACGTGCTGACCTCCAGCCCAGGACGGAGGACATGCTGACCTCCAGCCCAGGCTGTGCAGGCTCAATTCCATCAGCTTAACTGTGGCTAAAATAGCCCAGCTCCAGCAAAATCAAGAGAGCTGCAGCAGGGTGACTTCTCTGCTCTTTGCACAGGGCCTAGCAAAACAGGGGCACTTTGCGGGGTCACACAGGGCCTTTTCTTCCTGACTGAATTGCTCTGAATAATATCTGCAGAAATACACATGGGCAAAGGCTATTGGTGGCCCAAGTTATTTTGAAATAGTTGTTTTCTAGGCAGAGGTGAAACTCATGGTTATTAGTTTCCATTACTTACCATAAAACCAGACATGTTAGATCTGCCTGAAGCCTGAAGCAAATGCTTTGGTGTCAGATCCAGCTGAAAATCACATTCGTTTCTTCTTCAGAGAAAGAGGAGTAAATGAAAACTCAGTAAATTTCTTACTTCACCTTTGTGGTCTCTGCTGCACTTAACTCCAGAAGAGCATGAGTTCATGCAAGCAGGTATGAATTTTGATGGACAACAAAACTAGGGACCTTCGATGAAAACAGGTAAATTCACTCTTGCAGTAAGGCCTTCTGAAGACATGCAGCTGCATCAGCAATGAGTTGGCCCTGCAGCTCCATCAGAATCTGGATATAAAGGGCAGGTAAGTGCAATATATATTTTGAAAACTTATAGTTAAGAGACTGCAAATTCCGGAAACTGCAAGCTATTTTAAGACTAGGTCTTTCCTCATGACCTGCTGGGCAGAGGAGCAGAGCAGAAAAGGTCCCAATGCAGAGATGGTGCACTATGTTATTAAACATAGTATCACCGTAACAGCAAGAACAACAACAAAAAGGGAGAATCTTTTCTTTTTTTACTATCTCTTCAGTCTTTGCTCGGGATGTATTAGTCCCACCTCTCAGGAAATGCAGTACTGCAAAGGCTGCTCTCACCACTGGGAACGCTCTATAAAAACACTGCGTATATGCACATGTGGGTGACATGGAGAGATGCTAATCTCCAGCCTCTGGCCCTGTGCATACTGCAGTGCCTTATATCATATGTATGCACACACACATATCTATGTATGCATGTGCACCCTCATTTAATGGCACCATCTGCTGCCAGACTTGAAAGTTTTGCAACATCATCTGCTACTGCATTTATATTTTTCTTTATATATATATATTTTTTTTTTCTTAATAGACCATTTCGCACAGATGCTGACATACCCTCTATAATACATACACTGCATGCAATAACGAATGCTCTGTACATACCAGCAAAACCAAAAAAAAGCGCATCTGGGTCTTGCAGTCAATACCAACACGGATTGGGACAGACTAAGGACACCTCGTTTGTTTCATCCGCTGGGTTGTTGCACCCCTGAGCCGAGAGGCAACCCAAGCTAATGGATTGGCGGGCAGGCTGGCTACTCCCGAGCCCCGCGGCGCAACCTTGGGCAAGTCCCGTCACCTCTGGGCACCTCCAGCCCCTGCCCACGCCACCTCACAGCCCGCAGGCTGCATGGGGCAGGGTGTCCTTCCCATGCCATGCTCGTACAGCACTTAATACAAAGGGTGCCTCCGCTTAGCGGTGGCCTTTAAGTGCCACAACAATACCACTAATAATCAGGGTTACAATTTGACTGCCAGGACCATATTATTATGTAGCATTATACCTCTGAACATGCCTATTCTCATTTCTAGCAAAGGTCTCAGCTCTGTGCTTCCTGTTATAAATCAAATGCTAATTATAAGTGTAATCTGAACTGCTTTTCCTTTTCTTTTGAGCTGACTGCATAGGGCATAAACTTTATTGTGATGCTGTGTTGCTATTTTGCCTGAGGTGCCTTTGTCCTCAAACACAGCTCCACATGCAGAATATCAGGAAAATACTAGGAGGTCAAGAACAGAGTTTGCACGAATTGTTTATATTACAGGAATGCTCTAACAGTGCTGTCATCATTGCTGGAAATTTGATCCTAGCCTATCCTTTGATACCTATAACTTTAAAAAACTAATTGCCCATTTGGATTAAAGTTCCTGTACATGCTGTCAGGCCAAAACTCCAAATTACTTGAAAAGACCTGGTAAAAAAGGGAAACAACTGCACACTGGTTTTCCTAGTGCATCAGAATCAGATTGATTTAATCTTTGATGAAATGGTGCTTGCAAAAAAAAAACTCGAGAACAATGGGCCAGATTCTGAACTTGGCTTTATCCCAGTTCTCAAAGGGGCTGAGCATCCTCTCAGAAGCCCTCGGCCCAGCATGAGTCACTTGTACCTCTTTAGCAGTCCCCAGCCATCTGCCCCAAGGACCAATGCAGCTTTTCGGTCAGTGCCCTTAGGCTTTTGTGGATTTGTACTGGTACAACGCAGAAGACAGGGATGGGAACGCAACCCATTTTGTTTCCAGCTAAGCATGAGCTCCATTTCGGAAGTGATGAAAAGCCCAACGTGTCCTTACACCAGGGCTACCCAAGGCCTGGGCCAACCCACAAGTCGCACTGTAGTCCCACCTTGAACTAGAGCTTTAAAGGCACTTTGCAGGAGCTGGCACAACATGTTGGTCCCTGGCAGAGTTGGCCATTTCCTCTGCCGTGCAGCGCAGGTATCTTCTCCCACTGCATCATCACCGATTTGCCTCCATGCTAGTGCAAGTATCAAATGTGACAGTGAGGCATGCTTCCCTCCCTCCCTGATATTTCACATGTCCATGCTTAGCCAGTGTACTCCTACTTTGCATCCGAGTTGTCCCTGCAATTCATGCAGGCTGAAAGTTTAGGAATAGAGCATAGGGTCTCTGCTTTTCCTCAGCCAATACTTGCAGAGAAAATGATGTGGAAAAGCTGTGGTAGCAGGGTATACAGCTTACAGTCCCCTACACTCCAGCAGCACTGTTCAGCATCCTGTGCAATGAAGCCACCCGTGACACATGATCGGATAAGCTCCAAGAGGTGCAAAAGACAATGTTAAAATTCACTGAGCTGTGCAGAAGATGCCCGTGACTTTGGAGAAAGGATTCCTTTGAGAGGTCAAAGTCTGGAGGTCTGAGAAAGCCCAAGGAGGTCAGCAAGGTAGGACAAAAAGTCACAGAGTACAGAAAATCATCACTTCACCTTTAATTGGCAACAACATCAACCCTTTCATCAATTTCTATTGGGCGAGCACTTACAGACCCCAGTCTTTTTTTCCCACTGGACTAGACATGAAACAAAAGTTCAAAAAACACCATCAAAACAGCCAATAAATCTGTAAAGACCCCTTGTGGAAGAATTCAGCAGTAACTATCTCCATTTGGAAAAAAGGACCCCATGCTATGGAGGAAGACAGGAACGGATCTGGGATCCAGCACTTGAGATGGCACTTCTGCACTCAGGGAAATACTGACACAGTGAGAGTGTACATTTACATACACAGACAAAAGATCTGGGGTTGAGACTTCCCCTCGCTCTGTTATGGTTAGTTTGGAACTTGCATTTTTGTTGATTGATGATTTTTTTAAATGTCAAGCAGAAAAATTCTGCACAAAACCCAACAAGCCCATGACTGATCTTGTAAGTAAAACACTGTCTAAAAATTCCGTCTCGACAGTCCAAGTAAGACACGCTGTCCTTTTTCACTTAGGAACCTAAACAAGTTGCACCCCTACAGCTGTGACAGTCTCTGGTGCAAGAGCCCTTGTTAAAAAGCCCATTTCTATTTCTTGATCGTAGCTGGACAAAACACTCATATCCCTGCTGAGCTCTCCTCACCTGCTGTAGCTTTCAGACCCCTCCTCCCTTTTCAGCCTTCCTCTAAGGAGCAGATCATTAGCCTTTCCCCTGGGGATAGTCTATCACAAGCTATTTTTATTCTCTCTCTCTGCAATTCCCTGACTAACTTCCCCATGCCAAATACTCACTAAAAGTCATCAACCTTCAGCAAGGCCAACAAATGAATCAAATCTGCTGCCAGGACATTTAGGAGATGAGCCAGTATAGCGTTCGGAACATTTTTTAAAAGTCCGTAGCAGGGAAATATTTTAAATGCCATAGTTTTAAAAAGCCATATCCAAACTTCCCAGTAAAATTCTATTCTGAGGTACCAGAGAGCAGGTGAAACTCCACAGTGACTTCTTTTAGAGACATTAGGGCTTATAATGGGAAACTATTTTCCTCTGTTTCATAGATCAATTGTTTTCTATCTGCAAGTGTGACACTATATACCAACATACAAAGGCCCAAAGGAGAGCAACCAGTGAGGATATCCCACTTTCTGTGCTTTGCTGAATGATTTGCTCCGCGATCGACAGCAGCAAAGCGCTGGAAGGTCTGTTATCCCTGCGCATGCTTCAATTCGCGGCAAACGCACACGCTCCCTTCTCCCTCCTACATCTCCGCTGCCTCGCGAGCTCCTGGATGGAGCTGGTGAACGGTGCTGGTGAGCTGCTGCTGCTGCTGCTGCTGCATGCACCCCCTCTCCTCGCTCAAGGGGATGGATGATAGCAGAGATAGGCGATAGGATCTCTGCAAGGAAATCTCTCACCCAGCTCCTTACGGAGGCAGAGATCTGTGCTGAGCAGGGTTAGTACACATTATCCAACAGCTTTTCCCTGCCTAGCTCTTCTACTTGTGCTATCACTAGCCAGGAAGAGAGACGGAGATGCTGGGAGATTTTTTAAAACAAGGCTGTCTTGAAGTGAGTTACGTCTTGGAGGGCTGGGGGAGGGAGAGGCAGGGGTGACTAGCAAATACCCCTTTGCTTCGAAACATCAGGAACGAAGTGCCCTCCCACAGGACCTGACGTGGGCTGCACACAGGGATCCGCGGATCCCAACGAGGCGGTGAGAGGTCCTGGAGTCACTTCTGGCAGAAACGTGCCCTGCCGGGAAGCCCGTATCGCTCAGGGCAAGCGCTGACAGCATGGGGAGGTGCGTCGCTCCCGCAGGCTCTGTCACTTGGCACGCATCCGGCTGACACAGCTGGATCACCTCACGGAGATGCTGGATTGCAGGGCCTGACTCAACACCGGCATGTGCGGAGTGCTCGCTCCGCGCAGACGTGCACACCAAAAACACTCCCACATGTATCCCCGCTCGGCCTGCTTGCAAACGCCGCACACGCAGGCACCGTCCCCACCATCCTCGCGGCCCTCCCTGCTGCAAAGGCAGCTCTAGCGCACAGCGTCTAGATAAACTCGCAGGCTCCAAGGTTAAGTGGGAAATAGAAATCCAGTGACCCCTGGCTGGGCGAGCGAGTTTAATGACCTGTCTGCTGCCGTTCACAACGAACGTATACTGACAAACATCTGCCTGAGCTGCCTCTCCAAAGTCCTGGGCTGATGGAAGGGAACTGGCTTTAAAGACGTCTACGAAGCCATCTGGGAATTCTGCTAAAAAAAGGGTTAATGGGATATATGAATTGCTGCTGAGCTAAAGGGAGGGGAGAGGAGCCTGGAGTCAGACGGAGGCAGCACCCGTTGTTAGGTGTTTTCCATGTTGCATCTAAAACCGTTCTATCGCATATGCAAGGCAGATGAATTACTCTGTAAATCCTATTACTCCGAGTGGATAAATCTTACATGCAAGTTAACAAGTCTGGAGAGCTGGGGAATGGAAGCGGCTGAACGGATATTCTGGGATCAAAACAACCCAGCACACAGGAGCTGAGAAGAGCGATACACATACACACACACACACATATACCCTTCTTCTAGCATCCTTCTTCCCTGAACCACCTTGCTAGCTCACATACCCCTCTGTCATTAAACGTGAGGGATGCAGGACACAGGGGATCATGTAGCAGGCCACTTGGTGACATCAAGCAGGATTTATTCCAGAGGAAGAGAAAGAAAACTTTGCCGCTGCCGTTAGCTTTGCTCGGGAATTGCTCCCCTGATGCTTTGGGGTTTGTGCAGATCAGCTCCTCGTACAGATTACAGGCTTATTTTAAATTATGTCCAGTAGTTTTATGGCCATAACATACTGTAGGCACATACATATCCACACGCAGAATTTTTCTTCAGTAAATAAGTTGCTGCAGGTAAGTTGAGCAAGGCAAAACGCAGGAGAGCAGCCCCTGGTAACAGGCAACTAGATTTTGGGTATTCGGGACACTCCGAGCTGAAAGCCCAAGTGGTCTGGAGACCACCTCTCCACCGAGCAAAGCAAACCCCTATGTCACACTCAGTGCTACCAGTGAGCGAGGCTGCATGTGCAAAGCCCCCTCGGCACAAACGCTCAGCTGTGCAGGCACTGCATGGGTTCATACACCCGTTTACTTGGCCCCCCACAAAGAAACCAATGCCACGGATGATGTATAGACACTGTATAGACTCCTCATAGTTACTGGAGCTCTTAGCCCATTTTTCCCCCCTAGCCTTTCAGCTACTTTACCCCTATCCCCTCCTTTTTTGGGCACAATAAATACGTAAATAAATAAATAAATAACATGTAAAAAAAAAATAAAAGTTTCCCCCAAAGAATCAGGAGTTCTGGCAGCGCCACGGATAAAGTTTTTGCATAGGCACAAAAAGAAGTAGGGGAAGACCAACAGCACATCTGGCAAGCACAGCTGGATCCTTTTCCCATTTCCCTATTGCTACTGCAGGATTGGTGGAAAACACACATCCACAAGTGCTGGCCAGCAAGAACAGCTCCTCTTCCCCCATGGAAACGCTTTCGATCCAGAGCACTACACAGAGAGGCGCGGAGGCAAGAGGCTTTCCAAAGCTTTGCAATTTTTGATATTAAAGCACCAACACACGCGCAGAGCCGCGTTGTAGCAGCCTCTGCAATTCAAGAGATTAAACCTTCCCGCACCCTCCCGCAGACATATATACATGCACATAAACACAACACCACACGTATATACGCGTGCAGACACGGAGACAAGGAAAAGTTGGCAAAAAGCCCTACCTGAGGATGGCTGTATCCCCCTGCCTCACGGTGATGTTATCGGTGCCGCGGGTAAAATCCACGCTGCGGACTGGCAGCCCTGTGGGGAGAAGGCAAAGCAGTCTCAGTAGGACCAGCGGTAATTGCTTCCGATCGGGCTGAGCCCTCGCTACCATGGCTGCTCTCGGTGAGTTTCTCTCTGTCAGCACTTGTCTCTCTCCGGGCGCGCGTGTACGGATGGGCAGATGCAGAAAGCGAAACAATAATAATAATAATTGTACAACTCTGTCTCTGAGCGACAGCCCCGGCGCGGGCAGGCGTTTCACAGTCCTTCTTAGCTGCCACTTTCCTCTTGCTCTTTTCAGTATCTTGTTGGCTTCTTTCCCTCCTCCCCCCAACCTCTTTCCTTTTATTTATTTATTTATTGTTTTAAGGCTCTCAGGGAAGGAAAAAAAAAAGTCTTAGCGCAACCTTCAGTCCAAAAAGAAAAGAAAAACAGAGAGGACCGTGTGTGTTTATGAAAGGTGTAGATCAAAATGAAACAAGAGGAAAAAAAAAGTCAGGTAGCAAAATAAAATTTTCAAAAAAAAAAAAATTAAGTCGACCCTTCGGAATGATGGAGAGAGATGGGGGGGAAAAAAGTAAAAAGTAAAAAGAAAAAAAAAAAAAAAAAAACAGAAGGAGCGACACAAGGGTCCCGTTGTGCCGCGGGGCGCTGCTGCTCCCGCGCGTGGCCGCGCCGCCTCTGAGCCCCGCGCTCCTAACCCACTTTCCCAGGCGGAGCGAGCGAGGGAGGAGGGAGGGAGGAGGGAAGGGACGGCGGGAGGAAGGGGAGGGAAGGAGGGATGCTCGGCGCTACAGCGGAGCCGGCGCGGGAGGCCGCGGGCCCCTCCTCCGCGCGGCCCCCGGGGCTCCCCCGGCGAGTCCGAGCTCGGGGGGCTGCGGGGAGGGGGAGAAGGGGATGGGGGGAAGAAAGGGAAAGAACGAGGGGGAGTGGGACCAGGGAACTGGAAGAGGCGGCGGACAGCGACGCAGGGAGAAGGCAGAAGAGGGAGGCTCGGGGAGCCGGGTAGAGGATAGGGGACGCGGGCAGTATTCAAGGGAGCACTGAGAAAAGGGGCACGAAGCTCGGCCAAAAGCACGGACAACTTTTGCACAGGCTGGCGGGCTCAGAGGAGGGGACACTCCTGGCAGCGGCCTTTGCAGCCCCAAGCCTTCCCTGCTCCCCACCAGCCTTCGCTCTCCACACACACGCGTTTTTGGGCATGGGGCTGCTCCTCCCTGCCCCCCACTCCACAGTGGCCTCGGAGGGGGGGGCAGGGGGGCACAAAGTCGCTATTGAGCACACACAGCAAAGGACCGGCCAGGTTTTAGACACTGCCTCGGACCCGTGGTCCATTTACGCCCTACATCCAGCCGAGCCTCTCCAATTCCCAGTAATTTGGGTCCTGAGCCCGGGGTGGTGTTGCTGTTAGTTAATGGGCCCCCCTTGATTTTTCCACTTCCAGCAATGCTTGCAGTTGCTTGCTGACCACCTCCCCCCACCACCACCAATAAAGCCCCCCAGCTTGGGCTGCAAAGGCAGTGCTGTCTGAGAGCGCTTAAACAAGCCCTGCATGTGTTAAAGGGCTCGAGTCAAGGGCTAAGGTCACGACGACAATGCTCCTGCGTCCTATGCAGCAGCAGCAAAACGAGATGACAGCTTTGTGCTCCAGACGAGGGAACAAGGAGGTACAGGTATTTATTCCCTATAGGAAACTTGAAACAGATGGGACCAACAAGGCAACAAGGAGGAGCTGGGCGTTAACCTATACACTGGATGCGCCCAAGCTCCTGCAAAGAGGGATTTGAGCTGACGTGGGTAATTGCTCTGAAGAAGCTTTGAGAGTCTAGCAGATAGGTCTACTAACTGACAGACAGGACATGATGCAGAGAGCCCCAGCCTGGGGATGTCTCTGGTCACACTCTTGGCATGCCAGGTGGCAACATGATGGGCACTGCCAGAATGACACTCACATAGAATCATTAGGATTGCAGAAGACCTTCAAGATCATCGAGTCCAGCTACAGACCCATGACCACCATACCTGCCAAACCATGTCCCTAAGTGCCTCATCTACACAAGCTCACACTCAAGTTCAGGCTCTTGCGTGAGTGCTGCCACAAGACCAAACACAGGTGAAATTACTAACGACAGAAATGGACCTTCTTGTAATCAGAGCATTGCATGGATCCCTTTTCCAAGGGTCTCTCATATACATTTCATCTACATTTAATAAGAGCTATTCTATGTTAATTAAATGCCAGTGAAGTAAGGAAAACATATTTGTCAAAGATTAACTATTATGTAATGCGAGAAGCATCTGCCACCCAACTGCTAGAGCTCACTAAATATTTCCTTATCTCAGAGTATTTACTTAGGAGGCAATAACTATTCAGTTAAATCTAAATTTAATGCTTAGTTAAATATAGTTCATGGAAAGTGGCACCAATATGTTTTATCCGGAGAATGACAGAGGGGCTTTCAGGGAGAGAAGCGAAACCTTCCCCGAGACTCCACCAACATCCTGTGCTCCCAAGGTGGGATTGCACCTGGCAGCCTCCCAGCAAAAAGGGTGAAGAGGGGCCTTCACAGCAAAATCCCAGGCCCTCTCTGCTGAGATGAAAACACAAGGGCAGCCCTCATAATCCTGGATATGTATGTGGTCCTCACTAGAACTACTGTAGCATAACTATTTAATAATAATAATCACAATCATAACAGCGATGAGGAAGAAAGTCCCTTGAGGGTTTTATGTTCCCTGTGGGAAAAAGAAAGTCCCTAAAATTAATATTTTTTATTTGTTTTTAGAACTGTAAGAAAATGAAAAGAAGGAGTGTCTGTGTGGAAATGGACAAACAATTAGGAATCACACAAATCCTACTTATCAGGAGAGAGCCTCATGAGTAAAATACACACACACATACATATATATATATATATACACGTAGTGTGTGTGTGTGTGTGTTCCCAAAACATATAACTCTCTAGACCCATCTCCCCCTGCTGGATGCAGATAAAGCAGCAGCAGGTTTGCATTTTGACTCTTACATTCCAAAATATTGAGGGAAAAGTCAGGTAAACAATCAGAACGAGGGCACTGATGTCTTTAAAACCACTTCCCAGGCAGGTGCAGGACTGGCAGGACCAGCCTGATTGACCCAATTTTATCTATATGCAGCATAGGAATGGATGGGGCAGTAAGAGCCCAGTTCCTCAGATACCACCTGCACTGCCTCCAAAGAGCATTGGCAGATGGGGTACAGAGAGGAAAAAGTCAAAGGGGCTTCCCTGCACTGGAAGCAAGACTGAGGAACTGTGGCAGATGGTGACATCTCTCCTCTCCCTTTTTTTTTTTTTTTT
>NW_010579945.1:20237-32100 GCF_000705375.1 Tinamus guttatus
GCACCCCAGGATCCCATTGGCCTTCTTGGCCACAAGAGCACACTGCTGCCTCATGGTCATCATGCAGTCCAACCCCCCTGCTCCGGCAGGGACACGCAGAGCACGTGGCACACAGTGGCATCCAGGCGGGTTTTGAAGATCTCCAGAGAAGAAGACTCCACAACCTCTCTGGGAAGTCTGTTCCAGGGCTCTGTCACCCTCAGAATAAAGAAATTCTTCATTATATTAGATGAAACTTCCTGTGTTTCAGTCTGTACCAGCAGGTCCCATCCATACACATGCAAGCACTGACTTCTACCTTGATGTGCTGTGCACTATCCCAATCTTTCTTATTAAGCAGCCACTCTTCACTCTGTTTTGCCTCCTGGGAAAGGAAGGCATAGAAGCAGAAGAGAAGGGGCAAGGCTGGGCCAGGAGAGAGGTGGAAGAAGCTTTCAGCCTTTTTTGAGGATGATGCAGCTGCTGCTGTGAGGAGCCATCTCCAGGTACAACCCATATTCTCTGTTGAATGCAGCAAAGTCTTCTACAAGCAAATCAAGAAGTTTTGAATGGTAAATTCCTGCCTCCTCAGACATACAGAGTTCCCCTATAGCATGTCCATTCCTTTAACTAGACCTTCCTAGTAAACTGGACTGTACTTTTACACAAGGCCCAACAGTCTGCTGGAAAGCATGAGCATTTCCCTGAGACAACTGAAAAGAAGAACAAGTGAGCTGAGGGCAAAAGGTCCACCAAACTTATTCCTGTGCTGACCAGAACATCTATGCCATTTGTTCATACCTCCAAGGTATTTATGGAAGACAGGTTACAGAAAAGCATTCTGCAGTCCAAGAAAAGAAAGGCTTATGATAGCGGCAATGCCAACATGTGCTATCATTAAAAAACAAACATAAATCCCCTAACCTTTTTATGACCATCTTGCAAATCTATATTTAGTCTGGGATTTGATTCTTAAAATTAGAGCCAACTTAGGCCTGAGACTTGCATCAGGATACATGCTCAGCAAAATATAGCTTCCTCTGAGGTAAAGACCTTCAATTAGATAGAAGAATTCAGTGTACTAAAAGCATTCGCAGGCAGGTGATTACTGTGGGTGATAACATGCATGTACAGTATCTATTTCTAAGCATGGTCACTGAGCTACAACAGAACTTCTTACTGTACAAGAACAATAGCTGGTTTTCAATAATTTGTAACCTTGTTACTATGCAATCGATAGGCTTCACAATTGATTGCCTCCATACGCCTTGGTATGGACAATTTAGAGGCCAAAGGCCAGGTTTGCAACTACTGTAAGCTGACGTATCACCACTACAGTCAAGACAGCTATGCTGATTTCCACTAGCAAGGCAGGAGGGCTTGAGCCTCAAAGCTCACTTGTTTCTGTGCTCTGTGGGTAAAAAAACATTGCTATCACCTTTGAAAAGGAGCATCATCTTCAGCTGGACAGAGAGATTTTGTGGTCAGACTTTTCAGAAAGTTTCACCTTTAGCCAGAGACCAAATCTGAGGATTGGAAAGGAGGAAAGCAGGAGCCCCAGTGGTACCTTTCTCATCAGGGTATGACTATGCAGTATTAAAGGATTAGTACTGCAGCTGATTTGTGACCATAATTGTTGATTGCTACCACAGTGAATTCTTGTTGAACTAAAAAGCCTTTGGCAGCCAGTCCCTCCTACTTACAGAAGAAAAAAAAAGAAACAGAGTTTAGCTATAACACAAGTCACCTTTCCAGCCTTACAAATGCAACTAGTGTTAAAACAATCACTAGTATTGCAAGTGTGGCAGTCCCTTTCCCCTTAAAAATACAAACCCAAACAAATATCATTAGCAACCTTCTATGGACGCCTCAAAATGGAACTTCACAGCTGCTGTTTATCAGAGGGTGTCAAACCACATACAAGCAATGAGAGGCCACACTACTTAGCCATTGCTGCTGAAGGGCCACAGGCCAAGCGCCCTCTTTAAAAGCTTCCATAAGATCCTTCCAAAAGGATGTCTGGAAAGGGGCAATCTCCATATGCTTAGGACTGGCATTCTCGAAAAACACCTCTCCCGGTGCTGGCGAATATTTACAGCCCTCAGCATAAGTAACAAGGACAAACTATGCAGGAGGAAAAGGAGGTTTGAGCAGTTAAGTGTTCCTCCCAACATACAAGCTGCAAGATCACCAGTGGTTGGGATGTTCCAGGAAAGCTCGGGAGATATCCAGCCCTAGTTTCCTCAGATACTTTGGGTAAATTACTTAATGAGGCATTCACAAAGGTATAGAAAGCTAATCTCCATAGGATCCCTCTGTCGTCAGAGAGATAATCTCCTCTTGAGGGCACTTTAGAGCAGACAGCCAGTGTAACTGCTTAAAATTGTTCTCAGTCTCCCCCGGTTTGACAGTTTCCAGCTTCACAGTGGAGATCCTAACGTGCTTTTAACTTCCAACAGCACTCAGATGATCATATACTGAAAATTGCAAGGTGATCCAATACTACAATAATAAAACTCCCTGCAAGACATGATGTACAGAATATGCCAGACAAGTTTGTGATATATTTCTAACACACTCATTAAGAGGCCCCAAAATGACTGTCTGGCAGTTGCAAAGGGTGTTGTGATCACAGTAGACAGGAATCCTATACAACTAAGAGGTGGTAAAACCCGTTTTGCTGAGCCTTGCTGTATATTCGATGACCTGCTCTGGCATGGAGTTCTCAACACAATACTAATGGATGGGAATAATCATTCTGACAGTGATGATTCAGAACAGAGCTCCCAAGTCTTGCTGAAATGATACATGCTACACATTCATCATCACTAGCGAATTAATTTTATTGTGAGGAATAGAGTGCAGCAGGCTGTTGTGCTGCGCATTTTCTTGTCCATTACAGAAGCTCCCACGTAGCTTTTATGAAACTTAAACTGAGGCCTTCAGTGAGACAAGAAAGATTCTCAAGATTTGTGGTGCTATGAGGAGAACAGGTGCTGTCAAGAAAGCTTAAGATGCAATGGGCTCAGAGGTGCATTTGTATGCAGAAATTTGGAGAAGGGTCCCTCTGAAACCATGACCTGTCTGAATTCAAGCTTCTAAAAAAAACACTTCCAATCATTTTACCATGTTTGGGTCTGAAAATGAGGAAAACATTCTTAACATGTCCAGATTTTCAAGATGACAAGCCAGGACAGAACTCCTAATACCTAGTGCCAGGGAGGGGCACAGGGTGTTTTCAACAGCCTCAAACAAGATCTGGCAAATGGCAGGTTAGTAGCACCATCTCCTAAAGATGTGGCCAGCTAGCACAATATAGTGTCAGGAATGAGAATTTCTGGGTCCAAGCCCAAGCATGAGGAAAGGCTAGAGGGAAGAGTGACAGGAGGAAATGAGGAACCTTCCCACCAAGATCTGTAAACATGGGGTGGCTCCTCCAGGAGCTGACTGCAAGGAACTGAATCCTTTCTTACAAAGCTGCTAAAGCTGGACTGGATGAGCGACCCATGTGTCCTGAAACAGCTGCCTGAAGAGGCGGTTTGCAGGGCACTGATGCAAGCTTCTAGACAAGAGTGTGAGGAGGAAGGTCTTCTCTGTGTGGGGGGTTGCACTCACAAGTAGCTGTGGGGAACTGGACCTGTTGGAGACAGGCCCAGCCTTGAAACACCAGGAGTTCACACCCCCAGATGACAATTTGCACTCAACTCAGGGAACATTTTAGTCCCAGCAACTTACTGAGGTTTACAACACAACGAGCCAAGAACCCAGGCAGGAACCACAATATTGCTTCCTGTGAAACCCTGGGGGATTTGTGGATTGTTCTGGTCGTCAGTGGCACCTCATTAGCTTCTTAATTTATATAGCATACCAGTATGGCTTTGGATTATATTATTGCTACAGGCAGAGATGAGTGAAGGATGAAGAGCAGACTGGACAGAGCACCCTGGCAGCTGGATGAGCAAAGGTAGGTGATGTCAAAAGATTGCTACAGTCAGATCAGGCTGAAGCAGGATAACGGGACAGGGGAGAGAAAGCCCAGTGAAACTTATGAGATGGAGCCCTGAGTAGAGTGGTTCCTCTCTTCATTAATTAAAGGAAAAATAATAGGAATAGACTGGCACGGGAAGCCTAAGATGCGAGAGTAAATAGTATTTGTGGGCGAGGCTACTTCAGAAGTCCTAATATGATATGTACCTCTGACTACTTTTAACTCCAAGTTCCTGTCTGCAAAACCTCACAAGAAAATTCCAGTTTTCTTGTACTTTCCAGATTGAAGTGAAAATCCAGGGAGTGCTTGAATACATGCAACACAGGGCTCTGGGTCACTCCTGCACTTGCCTCTGAGTTTCCTGAAGGACAACCACTTTCATCTACAGTCATGGCTGGTTAGTGCATGGTTTGAAGGAGCTTAGTCCACAAAGCCTTCCACAGACTTGGCATGATAAAAAACACTTCTGCCAAATGCAGGGAGTCACTTGCACAAGTCCTTGCAATTTATCAATCTGACATTGACAGAAGACATAGAGGAGGAGCCTAAAGTTCAAAGTATTTTCCCCCTTGAAGGCTTCATCTGAGACATCAGAAACACTGATGTGTAGGAGCCCTCATATAACAAGTATCAAGTGGAGCTTTGCCACTGATGTTGGCACGTGTAGCATTTTACCTCCTTAGTCTGCCTCTCACCCTCACTCTCAGTAAATGCTTTTTGGGTGGAGAATGAACACAATAAAGAAAGGACAAAGAAAAAGAAAAAAAAAGGAGGCAAATGAAGGCATACCTTCAAATTCACATTCATTTAACTGAATTACAACAATTTTCCAATAAGCACATTTCTCATCAAAGTGAGGAACAAACAGTGACTCTGACTGGTATCAAACAGCCCTAGCATAACTAAATAAAGTGCAAATTCATTCCTACAGCTTTCAGTTCTGTCAAGACACCCCTGTTCTGTCCATCAACATTTTCTGGTATTCCTGCCCACTCCCCCCATCTGCTGATGCAGCTAAGTCCCGAAGAGAAGAGGTTGCTATTGCCTATGAATGAATTTTTAATGTAGCAAGGAAAAGACCACAGGAGGAATATTTGGTGGCATTTAATCCTTGTGATCAAAGCCATTTCATGTCTTTTGTGTGCTAGTATTAGGAACATAATACAAAGTGAAAGCAGTGTTCAGGCCGAGGTCCCTATTCAAGAAAACCCTCCACTTTCTGCAGAGTAGAATATAAGAACCAATGCCAGCAGGAAGCCATATTCTTATTGTATGTCCTGCCTATGTCTATCTACAGGGACTTACCCAAAAGAAAGCCTAGCAGGGCCCTTAAATCCAGGTCCCTCTTACCACAAACACTAGATGTTCTTCAATACATCTCCACTCCCCATAGAACTCTTCCCAACACTCAAATGTGAATGTTCGAACAGCAGTAAGAGGCCCAAACCTAAACATATACTGTGGCACAGAAAGAGCTATTTTTAGGTCTCCACTGCCAGTAGTATTTTTTAAATAAAACTCCCAAGTGATGATAGGAGGAAGAAAACAAACAAAGAAACAACACCACTGTATTCTGTTCCAGAGGGAAAAGCAGAAGTCACCTGCTAGTACTACTAGGGTGAAGGTCCTCCCAACCACAGAGATTATTTTAATATTGAGTGTCTGTGCTTGAGACAAGCCAAGCAAGTGCCTAAGAAAAGGCAATGCCAGAAACAGTTCTTGCACACTCTATCTCTGGCCTGTCACTACATGGGGCAAATCCCCCAGGACCGAAAGGCAAAAGAACATCTTGCAAGAGCTGTTCTTCTTGCAAGAGGATGCAAGGTAAGGAAAAAGGGAATTTTTAGCTATCAGGAAAGCAGTTATACGGCTGAAACAGTTGGATCCTCCGAAGTCTGGATGAATACCAGGTCTTTTTCACTCCTCCCCTATAATCTGTCATACACAACAGACTATATGCACCAACATAAATTCCACGAAAAGTTCCTCACTCTGACTTCAAACAAACTCTCTCCATATCCCTGTCAAACAGGCACACAAAAAATATTCCAGGAGGAAGAATGTTTGCTACTCGAATATGCTGTAATTACACATCGCCCCATCTTCCCGTCATTTTTCAATCAACAAGAAAACTCAAGACACCAAGAGGTCAAACTTATCAAACATCCAGCCACAAGCTATGTATCCCATGCAGATCTCCCCCTCCTGTTGCTCGGGAGCTTCTGAAACAATTCTCCCCATTGTTGGTAACTGTTTGATAAGCGTTTCACAAAAAGCCAACAGCTTGTTCACATGAAGACCATGGGGGTGTTGAGGACTCACGGCTCATCCCACCTGAAATTGCTCAGTCTCCGTTGCATGGCTGAAAGACTGAGATAGAGGGAAGCAAGGCTTGAGACTCAACAAGTAACAGGGCTACCTGTGCAAAAATATTTGCCCCTAATTCCTCTGTGTAAACAATGATGCAAACACCTTTTCATCAGTATAACAAAACACAAAGCCAAGGGAACTGCGATTGGAATTGAAGTGAAATTTTAACATTTTAATAAACATAATTTCATAAATGAATCCTGACAGCCATCATGCAGATGTTTACAGAGGTAATAGAAAGGCTCCGAAAGGCCCCCTGTTGCATTTGTCATTTCAAGCCAAACGATGACAAGGGCTCCTTACTGGACAGCTCTTTCTAGGCCACTGTGCAAATGCAGAAATGCTGATTGAAGCAAAGACAGACCACACACACACTGAAAAACAGCCAAAGGTAACCGAAGGAAATCAACGCTTTGTAGATAATGAGGTAATAGTCCCTCAGAGCTTTACAGTAAAATTCTTCTCACCGCAGGAATTCTGCTGCGTATATGCGAAAGTAGGACTTAGACTGAGGAGGTGCCTTGCTGGTGCAGTCAATTGCACAAAGGATTTAGGTTTCACACGAGGTAAACTCTTCCCCATCCATTCCACTTTCAGACTACAACAGAGTGGGGGTTGTGGTATCAGGTGCTACAAATCTGTAAAGAAACAGACTCTGGAGGTAAAGGGAACAGTTCACTGTGGAAAGGGGCATGAGACAACATTATGATACACGTGAATGTTCATGTATGTGTGTCTGTGTGAAATGATATTCCAGCCTACTGGGATGACTCATTCAATAATAAGACAATAATTTTAAGCTCCATGATCCTTTTGACTGGAAATAGCGCTTACAAGGAAGCAAAATAAATCAGTACAGACAGAAAGGACAGCAAAAGCTAGTCTCATCTGGAGGTCAAGTCTTTCTTACAACTGCTAGCATGATTTCCAGGCTTTCCAGAGATCTCCTCACCCCCAAGAGCAATCTGAAAACACATTCTCTGAGCACCTTGGCAAGGATAGAATGGTAATGGAAGTGGAGTCAACATCTCAATGTCTAAGGAACATGCAGTTTACTTTGTCATGGACATATTCAACTCCCAACAGAAAGATTCAAGATGTCATCAGTATACTGGATAGTTGATCCTTAGTTCCTCAGCCCAAAGCTTTTATGAAGTGAAACTCAGTTTCCTTGTTTCTGTATTATCTTTCTATATAGCTGCTATGTGTTTAAATAGTGTTACAGGAGATGAATGGTTTGGAGTATATATATAGAGATACATTTTACAGTTGGAATATGATTATGTAGTTAATGAAGCTGTAATGGCAAACCCAAAAAGGATGTGCAAGCTGCTCATCTTTGTCCTTGGCTGCTGGATCAAGGGAATCAGACAAGCTTCTGCAGCAGGTTATGGCTCTCATTCCTCCCCTGTTTTGCCAGCAGATAAGAGAGTGCCATCTTCCAGTAACTCACAGAAAGGTGTAAAACTGTTTTGATGACTCATCTGACAACCACAGCAAGTCTGTCATATTAACACCCAGTCCCCCAAAGTTTAAGGTAAAGGGAAATGAAGTTTAAGACTAGGAGGTGTTTCAGAAAGAAAAGCAAAACATTCAGTATTGTTTGTAAACTCCTGCCTGTATTAGGACAGACAGAGAAGTTATTAATGCTTTCTGCTTATATAACCACTGTGAAATTAAAAAATGAAAACAATTAAGAAAAATATTACTTCTTGTTCCCTCATCAGACATTCTCAGAAGGGAATAGAGGAAGCCTACAATAAGCCTTGTATTCTTCAAAAGAAAACTCCAGATGAGGACTACATTTAGGATTTTAACTTGGTATGGAACTCCTTTTGAGAGAATTATTCACACTTGTCCTGTCTATAGTAGGATTTAGGAACAAAGGACTGCATTAACTAGGTAACGTGTATTAACAGATTAGCCCAACGAAGGCCATATGTTTTCAAGGTATATTAAAAATCAGTTAAACCTTAGGCTACTTCCCACCACGATGCCAGACCTATGGTAAAGTCATACTGCCTTGTTCTGATTAGTCTCTTAATACATGCCCCCAAAGGCTGCTTCTTAAAGAGCCTTAAGGTTCCTGCAAGATAGCTCTGTTGGTTTAGATATGTTGGCAAACCCACCAGAAGTTGACATAATGCTGCTGCTGAGGTAACTTACTTCCTATCTTTCCACTCCCCAAGCACTCTTGACAAAAAAAAGATCACAAGGCCAAAGCATTGTATCTGCCCTTCGGCTCTTAGAGCACCACACTCAGTACCACTCTGCCTCATGGTTACAATTACCGCTGCCAAAGTTTACAGAGTGGAGCTGTAACACAGTGGCCTAATTCTGACCATTGGGTAGGAAAGAAAACATTACCTCTCTCCCAGGACTTTTGTGTGTCCGGATTCATTTATCTCTTGTAAATGAAAAAAAAAAAAAAATCAAGGTTACCACAAACCTGCAAGCTGCTTTTAGATGACCCAAAAAAAGATTTTAAGCATTAATTCTAAAAGAAAATCCCCTCCCCAGCTCCTGAACAAAAACACTTAAAGGATACCTACTGTCCCTTCAGAGTATGAACTTGGTCCATGTATACTGTGCATCTTCCTTGTGCTCTTTCCTTCTGAGCCACTCACCAAAGGAGAAGAGGGATCCTCTCTTCTCGCCTTTCACAGTGTTTTCCCTGCCTTGCACAAAGCACCACCAGGCTCTCTCCAGGAAAGGATGAATAACTGTAAATTACAGTTTTTAAAAGTCTCCTCAGCCATAGGTAACAACTGAGAAGTAACTGCAGTGATAGGACCAATCTTTCTGCTCCCTATGAGTAAAACACAGCATAGCATTACTGCTTTCTGCATCCAGTGTTTTTAGGTATCAAACTATTTTTGTTTTGCTTTCCTAAATGAAAGAGCAATACATGTGGGGAAGAACCTGAGTGTTTTAGTCTTTACATCATACACTTTGCCGCATCATGCTGCACAGAGGAACTAAACACTTCATTGGAAGAAGAAAAAAAGACCAGAGCAAGCAAAGAATTTAAATGGGGAAAAGTAAGTAAGGATTTTAAAGACCCCCGTGTTTTAAAAGTCATCATATATATCATACATGACATACATCATGAAATGTCATTTGTCTGGCCACAAGGGAAAGATCTCTCCTCCAAAGAAATACCTCTGTTAACCTGATATTTTCCTTTTTAGGAGGCAAATTGGCCAATGACAGTTTTGAAGAGTCACTGCTGGAATTTGGTTTGTTGACATATGGGCAAAAAAAGATGCGAGCCAGTGACTTTTCAGCGCTAGCTATGGCTTTACACCTTCTGCAAGTGGTTTTTCTTCACAGTGCAATTGCAAAGTATTCTATCCATCTACACCTTTTAGAAATCTCACAGGCAGAAATAATTTGCCCCAAAAGGCAGCACGTGCTTCACTGACTTACACATTCACTGTCCCCTGCTCTGTGGTCACACTGAGTTGCTCTCAATGTGGCATATCTAATGGTGGATCAGTTTTGGTCACGCACCATTCTTTTACTTCAATGAAGTCAACGCACTTCTGCCTGAGAACAGAATAGCCCAGACGACAGGATGGTGCTGGTGGTGCCTGGTCCTGATTCCTCCTGCAGGATACGCATTAAGTTCCAAGCACACACTTGGTATAGCCACGGGACTCCAGGGAGATGGCACTGACCGTGGATGAGGCTGCGATGCACTGGCAGCGTTGTTCTCAGGCAGAACGGCAGAGGAGAGAGGAGAGAGCTGACATCCCTAACCCAGAGCTCCCACGAGAGGCAGCAGCACCGCCAGGTAAACACAAGCTCCTCTACAAAGCAGCCAAGAATGAAATGGTTCAGCTGAGCCGGTGTGGCCTGGAAGTATAGTATTTCATTTACATCTTCCCAGCGAGAGAATAAAAATGTAATGCTAATAAATAACAACAAGAATAATGAAGTAAAAATTACACCCTGTCCAAATTTATGGAAACTGCATTTTCCATTTAAAAATACACTATACAGCAAATTTCAGAGCATCTCCTCCTTGCTATCAATTCCTACTACTTTCTCCCTATCATATGGCAATTTGAGCTTTCCATCTTCTGTCTTCATTACTTCCCTGATACCGATGTCTTGTACAAATACAGGCAGGCTTGAACTTCCATCAGAGACTTGTAACATCTGGTCAGAATTGATTTTTTTTTTTTTTAACAATTAAAAGCCTATCTGACTGTATCTATGAAAGCTGTGGACAGGACAACATCATATAAAAAACCCTGCTGGTTGAAAACTGGCAGGCACTCTGGTGGTATGACAGAATAATTAAAACCAGTATGACCATAATTAGCACTTCTGTAGTTCTTTTCATCCATGGATATCAAAGCACTACATAGAAAAAGAGATGCATTTTCCTCCATTTTTAAAGCCAAGCTCAGGAAATACACACACACACATATATATATAGGGGAAAATTCCAGTAACTTCATTACAGGGTTTTCACCCTAAATTAGAATCAAGAGTTGAAATAGTCTTAAATTTTTCCAACACGAAGAGTGTTTAAAAATAGCCAGAGTTGATTAGAAAATTTCAGCATTTTCAACTGAACCACAACATCTTGCCATTCTGTGTTTAGCGCATTTTGTTTGGAATATCTCCTGCAAGACACGACATCTGCCTCTGGGCAGGGAATGCCTCAGGGGAGCCATAGCTCAGGTTCCCCTGCGGAACTTGATAACTCTATTAGGTAGGCACTGCCTGTCCCCATCCTATCCCTAAGGCTGGCTCTGCCCATCCTATCGTCCTGCAGAAAAACATCGTCAGACTGCTCCTTCCTACCTCTGCCCAACTTCTTGCTGAACAGGAACCACTGACAGCAGCAAGAAGGACTGGAGAATTGAGCATGGAAGTGAAGATAAACCCCAGCAAATTGCTCACAGACATCCTGCCTTGGATTAAAGGTGCTACCGTGACTTGACAAATGGATGCTTGTGAGGTGCTCAGTGACAGGTACCATTTGCAAGGATGCAGGGCCCCTCTCCACTTGCACCACAGAGAACTTCACCCCACACAACAAGGCAACAAGGTGCAGGTTCTTGAGGGAGAACCAAGGGGCACCAGGTAACATTCCTGATAGTTTAGCTAATGTTACTAAGGCTAAAGTAGATGTTTGCACAGGCAGAAGCACAAGGCAATCCTGCAGTATCAGGCTTAGCCTGTTATGTATGGTCACACTTACAATCTGGCCAACTCTTGAAACCTGCTCTGGTGAAACAAGTGGCCTTGAGGTCACTCTTTTCCCTCTGTGGAAAAGCAGCTCCTAAGTCCACCCTTACAAACTTGTCATTCGTCTGTCTTTTAGGGTACTGCACAGATTTGGTTTTCTCGAGATCTCTGATACCATGTTGGACTATAAAAGCTGGCATAGGTTGAGGTACCTCATTCTTATGATATAGTTAAATATATGTCACTGGTACTTACTACCTCAATATCTGAGCTCCACTATGAGCTCATCTACTATTCAAAAACAGTGTTTTTTTTTTTTTT
>NW_010579945.1:32176-59793 GCF_000705375.1 Tinamus guttatus
TCCCTACATCCATTTTTGCACAAGTGAAGGAGAGAACAGGGCTCTTGCCATCCTTACCTGTAAGCAGTATACTCTGTCATTCAAATTTTGCTAGCTCCTAAGGAATGGAGAATAAAGATGATAATTCCCTGCCACCTTGGGATAGTCCTGGAGACTAAGGAGACATTTTTCAGTCTCAGGAGAAGGTTACTTGCTTGCAATTAAGGGATGATTTGCTTTGTAAGGCTACACAGCCTATATAAAGACTGTGTTTTCATATGTGGCAAGCAAGATGACTGGAAGATTTCTCAAATTTCTAGATTTAAGAGGTGAACGATGCCTGGGTCAGACCTTTATTTCTCAATTAATAAATGGGGAACAAATCCTGATACATGGAACAGTGCTGTATGCTAAATGGATTAATCTACATCTCTGTGTCAAAATATAAATAATGTACTGGGACAGTGTCACCTTGTGGCTGTTAGCAGATACAGCGCCCAGAGATGGGATAGTTTTTACATCTAACTCTCCCTGCCCCCATGCCAAATAACACTCACTCAGAAATGGGCAACCTTAAAAAACTTCCTTTGGGGTAAACCTCTATGATCTGCCCCATATGCAAGTTCTGTGTAGGCACTGGCAGCTTTTGCATTAATATAGTCTGAAATTCTCATAGCGATACAAAAGCATTAAACATCTGAGCCAACTCCACAGCTTGTTCTGACTAGAGAAACCTTGTAGGAAGAGATGTGCGAGGAAGGAAGCTGGTAAGTTAATAAAAAAGAGCTGCAAGGCTGAGCCATAAAATTCCACTTGTTCCTTAGCAAACCTCCCACCTGGCAAGGTGAATTCCAGAAACTGGCACATCACTTTGCTCCTAGCACTCCAGTCCTATAGAGAAAGTGGATTTTGAAAACTCTAGTGTGTAGAAAGAGGAAAAAAACAGAGTCCTAATTCAAAGTTAGTCCTAAGCAAGGAAATTTAGACACCAAACTGTGCTCTTAATGGAGAACTAATGGATGTTAATTAACCACCAATTGACAAAGAACATATTTACTGTAGTTTAACAGCTCTGCAAATAGACACAAACCCATTTACACATGTTTAAACCTTAATAAATACATTTGCAGTCATTGGCCGCTTAAGTTGATGTTCAAACTGTCCCCTATAGTAAATCTAAAGGGATACATTGGGTTGCAAAAGTTATTGCACATTAATTAAACATTAGCTCATTGCAGAAAAACAAATAAGTTGATGTTAAATGACCTCTTTCATCAATACTGCTTTATTACACGGCTATTAAAGAGCTGTATAAAAGAAAAAAAAAATCAACCCGAACGACTTTCCCTTTCCACTGTCACTTGCACCTCTGCAATGTGCACATGTGCGTACAGGGCCTCCTGATGAGGCAGAGCTCCTCAGCAGCCCTGCGCAGTTGGCAAGGGCCAGAGTGAGGTGGATTTCCTGGGGACAATGCTCCAAACAAGATGTTTCCAAGAGCAATCTGACAGTGGTGCATGCAGCCAGATTTGGAAAAGTCATTCTGAGCAGCAGGCGTGAGATGGGAGAAGACTGACACTTATGAGGAAAGGCAGTGGGAAGGATATTGTGAGTTTTCACTCTTCCTCCCGCCCCCAATCTTGGGAGCCTTTTATTCTATTCCTCTCCTGACTTTTTTTTTTTTTCCTGGATGGACAATCTCATCTCCCTTTCTGTTACTACATCAAATGCCCACTCAAAATGCAGCAGGAACCTTCTCTGCAGTTCTCACTATGACCCAGCATCCCTCCTCTTCCTCTCATCCCATTTCACAATACATGCATTATTGTCCATTTTCATCTAGATCCATATATTTTGCTTTACAAACCATTCCATTAGTTTCCCAAACATCTGTCATAGGGATCAAGTCATTTCTGTATGCAAAATGGTTTGAGATCCCCTCAAAGCAGATGCTAGATGTAGATAAACAACGTTTCAATCAGACATCCTTCTTAGAGGAATACACAGTGCAAAATCAAATCAAAATACATATATCCCAGGTTGCTTCATTTCCAATGCTGTTGCAGAGGCCTCCAGTGGAGGGAGCCCAAAATAGCTAACAAACTTTTACTTTCAAGAAACAAGCTGACTTAATTAAGTTATCATTTTGTGCTCTCTCTATATATATACATATATTAAAAAAAAAAAAGAGAGAGAGAGAGAAGAAAAGGGAAATGATCAGCATTCACCAATTGGGAAAAGTCCAGATCAAACGATGAAGAACTGTTCAGACTTTGCAGAAAATATAAATACTAATAAATAGGAAACACAAATTAAATTAAGAATCATAAAATTTTCTCTGTTCGCACAGCTCACACAACACCGTTTGGGGCCCATGTATTACCAGACTTGACAACAAATAAGCTCACAGAAGTCCCACGCTGAAATAACCTTTACTCATTTCACAACAGAACTACCATAGGGGTCTGGTAAGCAAAGATGAATTATAGCTGCCTGTCAGAAATAATGATGATAATCCTTGCCATTCCTGCAACATCTGGGGATTACGGAAACCTTTGCAGACAATCCAGAAGCCTCACATACACCGCGCAGGGTAATGAAATAAGTAAGCAACAGGTTCAGAGGTGGAGAAACTGAGGCTCAAGCAGAGGGAGTGAGCAGGTCCACAGTCACAGCATAGGTTGGATCCCTGTAGGCTCCTTGACCCACATCCCATTAGAGTGAACACAAGGCAACTCCTTTCAGCAGGGTTTTTAGGTTCTGTGCCCCCTAGTCATCTCCTCACCTCATGCACCGGGCTGCCACAGCATCCAGGCTTTCCGTTAGGGGCCTTGGGCCTCTTGTGCCAAGTGCTAGACGAAACACTGAACAAAAGGGGCTTTCCCTGTCGCAGCGCTCAGATCGAATCCATTTGTACTTGACAAGATAATTGTGCCTGGAGAGCGTTGATGTTTACCTCCTGGCACAAGATCCACGGGTTTAAGGACCTTGATGGCTGGGGTGAGTTTTCTCTAATTTTAAGGGTATATATTTAATTCCAGTGACTCAGCCTAAGCACAAGTGCAGAGGCTGAGCTTCCTCTACCAAGCTGAGCAATTTCCCCTTCAGCTTAAGTGAGAGAGGCCTTGTGAGAAGAGAAGGAGGAAAGAAATATAGCAAAAGCTTCTTTACAAAGCCTTGTACGCATGCGCATGGGGAATTTATCTCTTGTAGAGCCTAAGCACACTGTACATTTCCTAAAATCCTAGCTAGTCCACAGGAGATCCTCCCAGGCAGTTACAGGCTTGGCTCTGAATCCTTATGCAACCATCATATCCAAACCGAACCTTTCCTAGCCACAGCCCTCGCCCACATCCAGCTTTCCTCCTGAGGCTGTAATATTAATAACAAGAAAGGTGCAGAACTATGACAGCACATCCAGGAAGTGATACCTCTGGATCTGGTGTGCTTCAAAGGTACCGAGCTGTTCTGTCTCCACAAGCACAACTTGCATGATATCTGTCAGGCAAAGGCATCGAAGAACAATTGTGCCAAGGTGCCATTTTCTTCTTAGTTACAGGCAATCATAAAATCCCTCCCCTTCCCGAAATGTTCTTGCATGCTCTAGGTTTTGAGAAAGAAATATCTGTCAGAACTGTCCATGTCTCCTCCCAGAAAAAAAGACAGTAGCCAAAGGAAGGGCAGGGGAGTCTTTTTTAGGATCTGCAGCTTCATTAAAAAAAAAAAAAAAAAAAAAGGCACCTGGACTCAATTTTGGAAACCCAATGCCAAAGTGACTGATGGAGCAAGTACTGCTGTGGAGTCAGAGCCAGAAACTGCATTGCAGGCATTTGAAAGTGGTCACTGGCAAGATCTGTGCAATGAAAAGACATTACAGCTTTGCCATACATTACACACAAATCAGAAGAGGCTGGCAACCATGCAACTGGCACAGGAGCAATCATCCTCACAAGATCTGGAAGGCAAAGCTAGTCATTCCCCTTCCAGGCACAGGGCTGAAGACGCGGAGGACCACACTCCAGCAGCACACTTGCTTCCCTCCTTTCCTCTTGTTGTGACCTACTGGGGTGTGTGTCTCTTCCCACTGCCCTTCTGCTCCTCTTCCTACCTCATTTCCCAGCTTTTCAAGAACCCACGATCTTTTCTTCGTATGCAAAATACCTCTGAGTGCCTGTTGCTCTCTGCCTCTCCTCCTGCAAAGCACGCTCCTCTCAGCGGCACAACAAAACACCCGTCTGCAGGTGCTCAGCGGCGACAGATGCAGACAGCTGGCTGGCCAGCCAGGACTTCACCTGCTTTGCTGTTGATGAACTACTCTTTCTGTACCTTAATTGTTCTTAATGTTTGCCTCCTTTTCAGGCAGCCTCCTCTGCTCCTCTAACATTTTGGATTTTCTCTGTGCTGTTTGGTCTACAGGATCTACACTAAGACCAGCTGCACATAGATAACAGAAGACGGATGACAGCCTCCTGCTTCCCCCTTTCCCTCCTGCCACCAGTAGCTATTTTCTAGGTAAGGAATAATCACAAGTTAAGGGGATGATGGGGAAAGTAACATTCATCTTTGCTTTATTTTTTGCTCTTACAGCATCTTGTAGACTTCAGTATGTCTCACAATGGTGCAGAAAGGCAAGAGGGCACAGACACTCAAGAAAGAGCTCTTGCTACTAGGCTACTACAGACTTGCCCAAGGCCAAATAACTCCTTGGCATTGGCACCAAAATCAGAGTTATGATACTCCTTGTTAATATTCTATATTAAAGCTTCTAAGTTGGGAGAGAATCTCTTTTGAACAAGGAGGGCAAGTAGCATTAATAAAGGATTTTGACGTGGGCATCATAGGTTTGATACTTCCAAATGCCCATCCTGCTACCCAGCAAACACACTGCAATGCAGCATTCTTCCAGTTACAGCGCTGTGCAGGGCAACAACCTAGAATGGTTTCACACACTGGCTATGTCCAGACACTTCACACGACATATCAGGACTAAAATCTACCATTTGCAGAACAAATTGATAGCTTTTCAAACTCCCAACTCCCTGCAACATACCATGGTGGTGTCCCCCACAGTTGGAAGGCAGGACACAGTAGGAAGCTGCCCTAAAATAACTCTTAGCAAAGATATTCAACATGGACATTGCTTCAGCATTGGACTAGCACACCCAGTCCACTGAATCTGATGCTACTATAAATATTTTTCCCTACTGACTGCAGTGCTGCTGGCTACATAAGAAAGCAATGTCTTACTCAGTCTAAGCCAATTTGGGTCTGTAAAGGACCTCCTGATCAAGTCCAGATTGCTACACAGGGCTATAGTAAATGTGATATTCTAGAGTCAAATAAATTTCAGAAACCGTTATATTGAGAGATGACAGATGTTATGGGAGTATGGAATATTCAAAGAGTAGTGCATAAACTTTATAAATATTACATGCATCCTTATGGATTTTTCAGTGATTATATTCTGGGCTATACAAGCAAACTAAGGAACATCAACAGCACATTGTATAATATTCTAGAGGTAGTGAGGAGCTAACAGAAGCCTTCCAATGAAGAAAAAACACAAGTAAAAAAAGTCATTTAATTTTTGACCTACATGAACAGAACCGAGAAGGCTAAAGACATGAAACTGAGTTCATAGCTTCTCTCATACATGGGTCTAACTCAAATTACCTGCTACAGCCTCTTGGGCGACATAGGCTTTACCTGCACTGTGGAAGCCAGGAGAATTCCCCCAATCCAGGAAAACCGAACAATATACATGCAGACCATTTTGCTTCCTTTTTGCTGTTGTTGTTTGTTTTCCCATGGGAAGGACAGCTAGGCAAGTAGACAGGAGAGCTACAGAACGCCTGGATCTAGCAGGGGATCAAGACCCTCACTTGAGCCCCTGAAAGCACGTGCCCTAAACTTTAGACATCCACTATGATGACCACCTGCTCATCTTTACAAATTATTATTTTAAGTTATGGAGCCAGCAATGGCAGGAAAGAGGGTACAGAACAGCTGCACAGAATCACTTTAGAGGGTGGCTGAGGGGACAAATGAAGGTCTCACTGAGAATGAAGAGAGTCATCCTCACCAGCAGCACTTAGGCTGGCCATGGGGTTTGCCTTTTGCATACTCATCAGGGCTGAAATTGTGGGTCTGAGGGGTCTTTAGCAGAGATGGATTCGTGGCCGAGGAAATACCCAGAGAGACTCAAACCCACTCACAGCCTCCCCATGTGCTGCATAATTTGCTGGCAGCTGAGTCATCATTTACAAGTGTTATCATTTCCACCAGCTGCTGCTTTCCAACTGACCTCACGCTGACTTCTCCCGCTGCACCGGATGCCCATGCAAACACCAGCCTTGTCAGACGCTCAGAGCTACCCGCACTAACACCCCGTTTACGTTATCGATCACATACCCCCATCAGCTAGCGGGATGTAATTGCAGCCAGGCTCTTCCTCTGATCCAAAGACTCCCCTGAAGTTCATTACCATTTCTACTGTAAAGGCTGTTGAGCCTGCCACACTTCCAGTCAAGATTTCATACCAAATGAGGTTACCAAGTAATGACTTAAATGTGGACTAATTTATATATTGAAATTAAAGATTAAGCCTTAATCTTAATTAAATCTCACAAAAGTTCAGTAAAGCTGCCCAAATTATAAAAAAATAAAAAGATATATTGATTATTTGAGAAATGGAAATCACATTTAATAAATACAGCAGTGAGCCATTAAGGGAGTGGGGAGATCAGAAAAAGCACTAACTGGTGATTAAAAGAAGATAAATATTTATTAAATGTTGCTGTGATTTATTAAGCTGTGTTGGGCTAAACAAATGTAATTTGATATCTGAATCATATCTCATTCTGATACAGCCTTCATTAAATCTGAAGTCTTGGCTTTAAATGGATATCATATGTTCCCTTCAGTTCTTAATCTCTTTGAAATATCAGTTTGATGCTGTGGAAGACATTGAAAGTCACAGAGACTGAAGTCTCCTGCGTATCAATGAGGTTGTTTTGCACTACAGGTGAGTAGACAACTTCCCACTCCTTGCTGCTTTCTCATCCAGCACCTGCTGCAACCTTGCACTGTCCCTTGGGTGACAGGATGGCATTCAAATTTTAAAACCATTCTGTCAAGACACCAGACAGGGAGAGCACAACTTCTAATTTCAATCAGTCCTTTGCTTTCCACTGCAGTACGCCAAAGAAGGGAGCATGGGTCTGAGGCAGAACCACCCTCACTGGCTTTAAAGCCAGAGCACGGACTGTCACACTGACGTGGCCGCTGCCCAGCAGCACATCTGCTGAGGCCATGCAAGTGAGAACATCTACCCCTTGTCGATAGCCGGTAATTAGTCCAGCACCAAATAGCTCTGCGGATGCAGCATCCAGGCTGAGATGATAATCACACAGGAGCGGAGAAATTCACCCTGCCAAGGTTCACAGAGCAGCCTTATCTCAGGCCCCTGGGAGACAGGGCAAGGGTCTCTCAGAGCACGATGCTACAGGCGCCCGAGGTGCTTGACCGCGAACGTTTCTCAAGGTTAAGCGGCGAGATGTCTCTCCGGCCTAAAGACATTCCCTTGTCAGGCACTCTTGTCAGCCTCTATTTGGAAGAGGAGCTTTTTTGTTGAAAATTACCAGCAGAAATGAATTTCCACTGATAATTAAATTTGCACAGAGTTAAAATTATGTTACAAGAGCTCTTTCCCAGTGCTATCAGCCCGCATTAGAGGCTGGTTAGTGAGAATCGTTGCCTATTACATCATGAACCTGAAAAAATGTTGCACGTTAGCTGCTAGGAAAAGAACTATTGGACTTCTGCAAGTTCATCTGAACTGACCTGTTGAAGGGACGTCAATTCCACTTCAGCTCTGCCCTGCTCTGTCCTTCTCCCTAACCGAGAAAATCCAACAAAAACAAAAAGAGAGGATGTGAAGTCTCCAAAAACTGGCAGGGGGAAATGACAACCTTTTACTACTCCTTTTGTCCTTGCAGGAAATGAAGGGGATGGGAGGGAAAAAAACACACACACAGATTATATTGAAATTAGAATACTACCACTTCTCATCTCTACTGTCTTCTGTAGTCCTCTGAGTGAAGTGCAGTAGTGTGACAGAAGACAGTATCAAAGCCATGTCAAATCTGGAGGAATATGATGTTTTGAAGGCAAACCCAAGTAATTTAATTTCTTCGGGGACAATATTGATTTTTAAACTGATACAAGCACCATGGTGAAAGCATGGTGATCTCCTTGGCTCCAGGTGCCAAGGAGATTCATTAAACCAGATTTGACATCTTGGTCAATTAAAGAACCACAGTGAGAGATACCTTCGCATTGCTGCAGCACTGACTGCACCTTCCTAGCTTGTAGCAGGCAGCACTCATGCTTTTGGAAAAACAGTATAGCATCAGTTTGATACACAATGACAGATTCCTGGCATTTCCTCCTTCATGGGCAAGTTCAACTTGATCTAGCACAAAGTCACTAATTTTAATGTGTTTTGGGCAGAAAGAAAGATAATAATAAGTTGCAGGACTTTAAATTCCTGATTACCAACACAGGTAAGCAGATTTTTGTCCTGGTACTCATTTTGGGGTGAAAAGATATACAAAAATTCAAACCGCAGAAGCAATTGTCTTGCAAAGTTTTAAGCTATTGATGATAGCAAGCTTAGGACCATAGCCACAATAAACACAGCAAATGAATAAGAGTCTCCTGGCAAGAAAAAAACAGAATTGCAAGGGCTGATGTTGCCAGTGAAAAGAACAGGGAGGTAACCAAGTGAAGAAACAGCTAGAGGAGGATTATCTTTATTTGGAAGCAATCCATTCCAGCAGTAAATTAAGCCAAGGATCTCTGCATCAGAAAACAGCAGGGCAACCTATTAAATTAAGGACAATCTGCTTTTTCTGTCACCTTTCAGCCCTGAGCAGTGAGAAAAACAAACATTCCAGTGATCAAAATATGTGCAATTTCAGGAGCAGTAATGGCCAGCTGGAAGTTACAGAGAGGTAAAATCCTTGTCTTCCACATACCTACCAAAAAAATCTGGTCCTGTATGACAAAATAGCTAGATTTCAACACTTGTAAAGCTCATCTGACAAAAACAGGGTTTCGATGGAAGGAAAAAAAAAAAACCAAAACACAAATCACACACGATAATTTGTTTCCCATGTCAAAAATAGAGCAGTACCAACTCCAGTTGCTTCTGGTGCTATAGGACCGGGTGAAATACCCAGTGCAGGAAGAATGCACCACAAAGGTATTACATAAGACAATGGTAAAGGAGAAGAAACTTTTAAACTCCATGTACAATTAGCTCAAAGGTGTCTTTGGATCCGTCAGCTGTGCCACACGAGAGTGCCTGCATGCTAGCGTTTTCCAGGGAAAGGTGTAATTCAGATATTTCTAAGGTGTAAACAAGCTTAAATTACAGAAGAGAGGTCCCTAAAATCACCACACTGCACAAAACAGGGATAATTTGGTGGAAAGAAAAGCACCAAGGAATCTTAGGTGTATGCTGGCCACATATACAACACAATCAAGTCAAGAGAATATTTAGATTTTGGATGGCTCTTGCCCTCTGCAGTTTCAGAGAGCTGTTCCAGCTTTCAGCAAAAGGCCTTCTGTTATGGCTGCAATTCCTTTCTGAGTAACAGCCTGATGGTGTATTTTTATCTTGGCCTTCACTACTGCCTGCTCTCTAGTCAAAAGGCCCCAGGGGCTGCACAGCAGAAACTCAGAACTGATAGGTCAGCCCCCTCTGTTCTTTCTTCCTCAGTCCAATGCTTTGCCAAAGAAAGAAAAGGTCCTCAGTTATCCCCAACTGCATGCACCATTTGGTGATGAGCACAAACAACCCGTATCAGGCAGATATTCAAACACATCCAACTTCCCACAGTTTCTGCTGTGCTACTCACGCGGGTGCAAAATTCTTTAAAAGCCCAAATGAGACTGTCAGACACATCTGAAGTCTGAAAAGGGCAGAATGCCAAGCAAGGTTCCACTATTTTAAACACTGACAAAACAACGTAATCCCTCATTTCAGCAGTACCTCTGAAATGAGCTCTCCATGCTGAGACCTTTCTTTTTCCCAACCTACTTTAAAATCCAGTTGACACTAGAGAGAATCTTATAGTTTCCAGCTGGTGCCTCCCTGCTTCTGCACCTTTCAGCACCAGATCCCACTTGTTCCCTCTCTTGTTGCTAAAAAGAAGATAGGCCCAGGCTGTACTCTGCTGTCAAAGCCAAAGCACTTGGCTGGTCTGTACTGCACTGTCCACCGAAACTCTACTGAACAGGAGACACTGGCATTAGCTGAATTAAGTCATGACCCCTGGCTATGCTATCAGGCCTTTCACAGAATATTTCTGCCCATGATAAAATATTATTGCTGTCAGTGTCAGGCACTCGGCCTTTATCTGCCTACCAGTGACAGGCCTCGTTACTCAGGCAGGTCTTGGGACTTCAAGGGGAGATGAACTCCTCCAAGGCCAAATAGGCCAACTTTCTTGACTTTTCTGATTTTCCTTGTTCCTTCTGCTCCTCCTGAAGAAGCTTGCAAAAATAGAGGGCAATCCAACTTTCTCCCCAAAGACTCTCAAGGGAAGAACTAAGGCTACCACATTTCACTCTGCTGCTCTAAACCTAGGATGCCAAGTTCCCACAGGGGCTCTCCCCAGGGTTCAATATAGATTTTACAGAGAAAAGACAAGCTATAGACCTCTTGATACTGGTCTTGATAGTGCCATAGAAAAAGGAGATTTTTCAAAAGTTAAGTAGCCTGGACAAAATTGCAAAGCAAAACAGCTCAGGGACTCAGCCTGGACTCAGACTTTTACTCATTCAACATATCCATGTTAATTCAGAACACAACAGTAGCTGTGTTTTTCACCATGATCCTCAGCACAGTCAAAATGCTTTGCACCTGAGTACAACTAATGTGTGATGAGTAGTAACTGTGTCTGATTTAATATATGTCAGCTCTTTTTCCTTCTTGTAAGCATGTGCCATTCTTCTTCAAGATGGAGGTAACAGAAAGTATTTTCCACAGGTATAGCAAAAGATCTAAGTGAATATCAAATTATTTACTAATGGTCAAAGATAGCAATATTGCAAGAGCACCTTTTCCAAGAATGCAGTTGCCTTTTTGATAAACTTCAGCTTTATTCCAAATGCTGATTACTCACAAATATTTGAAGAACAATTATGCTGCTGCTATGGTAAACAGATAAACAATAGTTGGTTGGTATCCGTTTTATATAGATTCTTGAGAATCTCTTCTCCTGTGAGCTCCTGGGTATAAATGTCTTTCTTCAAAGAGGCTGCTGAAGGACATGGTCAAAAATGAGGACTCTTGGGCAGCAACGTCTTCACAGTTAAGGCAAGAAAGAGAAGCACAGGAAGGAAATAAAACATACCCTAGTGATATCCCTTATATCTGGGGAAGACCAGGGCACCTATAGCATCAAGAGAACAGAATGTGACAAGTTTTCATTGGGGTGTGGGGAGGAAGAGCTCTTCAGAGTAGGCAGATTTGTAAGAAAAGGTGCTGGATTTAACTAATATGTTCCTAAAAAAATGGCCTGTGCTTTCAAGCAAGACGCCTCTCGACATACATTACAGGATCAGACATAGGTCTCCCGGCTATAGCTGAAAATAGTCTCTCTCTCTCCCCATGCCCCATTGCTTGAATCAGCAAACATCAAATTCTATTCTTGTTGACACCTGTTGTGACCTAGCAACAAATACACATTTTTCAGAGAGTTTTCAGAGAATACATTATAAATAATACATTAACTGTCTTTGTACACTTCACTAATTATTATTCTCATTTCTTGATAGTCCCATTAATCTCTCCTTTATACACATTGCCAAAAACCTCTGACATATGCTACTGGCACTGCTGATATGCTTACAGTACTATTGCCCTCGACTATTCTGCCTTTCTCTCTTCTTTCTTAAGGGCATGACCTGCAAAATTTGGTATCAGATTCTGAACCCATTTAAAATCCTTAACTTTTCTGGTAAGTCTGTTCTTAATGACTACTCCTTTTCACTTCTTTTATATGCATGCAGGTTCATTTTCTCACCTTTATTCAGAGACAGACAAAATACTTTGCAAAGGTCTGCAAAGATATGTGATAGCAGCCTAGTAACAGTCTTTCAAGTCTTCTAAGCCTTTTCTATTTAGAAGATGTAGCATTTGAGACAGAAACTGCATTTCACCTCTATGTGCAATCATAACATCATAAATAATATAAAAAGTATTTGGATTTCAATATCCTTACTTTTCCCTTTAACACTTAAACTAACATCTGAGTTTTTAAATAAACTACTTGAAGTTTTGTGTCATGTCAATCCCCTTGGAGAACAACAGGCTTGGTCTATTCAAGTCATTCATAATGACTGAATCACAATAAGCAGTACTGGTTGGAGAACCCTTTCTCCTGGAAAACAAACAAATAAACAAACAGACAACAACGAAAAAAAAACAAACAAAAAAACAGTTTGTGAAAATCAAAGTATTCCTAAATGTATGTCAATCTTATCAAAGCCTTGCACATCAGCTTCCCGAGAAATTTTCCTAAGAATTAGTTTCCCATTTGCATTTCCTGTTGTATTTATTACTCCTTTTCATTTTTATACTTTTTCTTTCTTCATTGTAATTTGTTTTGGGGGAGGTGGGACTGTCATTTACTTTGTTGCTTTTTTTTACCTTGTTCTGTCTCACTTATTCAAGATAAACTTAGCCCTGGGACTCAGTCCTAGTGATTTCAATAGAAAGCAGAAGAACAGATTTCTCTTTGCTGGAAGTTAATATGGAAATAACAGAAAAATAAGTGCTCATGGGCAGGTACACAATCATATTGGGTCAAGAAGCACATTTTTATCCATATGTTATATTTTCATGTGAGACTAGGCTCTCCACAATTCTATCTACAGATAAGTCTATGTGAACTAATGCATGAGTAAAGTCCTCACACTCAGCAAGGAAAAAAAAAAAAAAAAAAAAACCCTCAGTTTCCTGATCCCCCATAGCCTGGCCCTCTCCCTCAGGTTTCCACTGTCTCCTATGTTTTGCATATTTCTGATGACTTATTTCCAACAGTACTTTTAAAAGGTACTACATTATTGGAGACAAAGGCCATGTGTTCAAAATATAGTAGTTTTGCCCCACAATCCTAGTGTGATGTACATATATTGATATAAAACAAGGTTATATGAGTATAGATCATTTCTGTTCCTGCATGGAAGGAAAACAATGCAATGCAAGCACATTCCTGATATCACATAAGTTCTCACACTAGCTACCTTGTAAAATATCAGCAGGCTGTGTGTAGACCAGGGGTTATTTGGACTTGCCCAGGTAGTACTGACTCACTTTATCGAGCCATTCATTTCATTTTACTGACGTTTTCCTCATGCTTTGGGTATTATTCCTTGACTATTCCTGCTTTCCCCAGACATTATCCTGCTTAGCCTTCCCCTCCCCCCAGGACCTTACTCTTCCGTGATAAAGATTTCGTTTTCAGTTTTGCTGCCACCATCAGATTTTATGACATGGTCTGAAAGCTTCTCAGAATTTACTAGCTTTCTCATGGTCACATCAGATTTTTTCTCCTTTTTTTTTTTTTTTTTTTTTGCTGCGAAACACAAGTAAGAGTTATGCTAGAAACCAATTTTCCTTTCTTCCTCCTTTTTTTTTTTTTTTTTTTTTTTGCTATTCATTAAGGAGCAGCTGCAAACAGCTAGAAGGAAGCACTAGCCAAAATCCACATGCAGACTGGATGAAACATCTACCCAGAGAGTCCCCTCAGAAGACAATTTATACTGTGCAGCTTATACCTGCAAAAGAGAAGGGAGGTCTCTGCACAGAATGTAAGTGTTAAGATGATGAATGCAGATGTGACAATTAGGAGAGGCACATCTAGAGCCAGAAATTCCCATCTGAAGACAAGAGGTGAAGTTGCTTAAGCGTCTCAAGTACCACCACTGGGCAGGCATACAACTTGCCTTCCAGATCAACAGCAATCGCAAAGGAAGTTAGCCACTAAAAGCTAAATAAAGCAGACACTTTGACCCAGGAAACTATTTGCCAATTTTTGCACTTGACCACATGAGCATTTTCGAACAGTGAGATACCTGTCCAAACACAAACCTCCTTTTCCTCTGGTTCAGCTAAAAGGCATTAATCAGGCCTCTCTGCATTAGAGTGTGGAGTACCTATTAGACCTGTTTTCTTCCTGGCATGAAATCACTAGCTTTACTGGTGTTACCCTGGCCTGAATAAGTTCCACTTGTCTTAACCCAATGTTAAAAGCCAGCAAGGTAAGAAAAAAGGAAGGGAGAAACAAGGAGGAATAAAGGAGGAAGGAATGAAAGGTTCTGAAAATAGCTGGGATTGTTCATGCTGAGCCATCGGGCCCTGAGATTTGAATAATGCATGTTCCATAAATCTAAGTGTCCCTGCTTGCCACGTTTTAGAACAGGGAGCAAAAATAATAGCTACTGTCCACACTTATCACCAATAATAAATTACAGGGCTCCTGTGTGTGGCAGCGATTAATGCAAAACGCAACCCAAAACACATAACTAAATAAATAGATAGTTTGACTTTCCTGGGGGTTATCTCTTTCCTTCTCTACACCCCTTTCAAAGTCTCCACCCAACCAAACATTAAGCTGGGAAAGACCGATCCTTACATTATATCCTCTTCCGAAAAACAGATGGACTCAAGGTTTTCTACAGAACAAACTCCAAGCCAGTCAATGGAGTGCTCTCTCTCTGAAAAAAAGGGAAGAGCATCATGTCTGGTGCTTTTGAGGGCACCAGAGCGTCATCTCCCACTTAAAACAGGGAGATGCAGCTCACCAAAAGCAAGCTCCATGCTGCTTCCCAGAGGTTACACTCAGCTCTACTAATCTTGTGTTACACTGCGAGAGAGAGTTTTCTCTCAACAGCACTTCCTGTCTTTTAACTTCAAACAGTTCATTAGGGGCAGTCTTTGGCCCCTGAGCAGCAGCATGGCAAGTCACCTGAGAATGATGCTAAAGGAGAGAGTGTGAGGAGCAGCAAAATGAACCATGTGGAGTCTCATATAGAACAGCCTTTCCAGCAGAAGACTTCCCTATAAGGACACCACCAAGCCCTCACTTCCCCCTAGCCTGTGGCATAAACTCAAGCAAAGAATTATCCTTCACTCCCAGTATCTCCTCAGCAAAAACAGGTCACGTTCTCAGGGACAAGGGGAAGAAAGCAAGCTCAAAAAGCAATAAAAAAACTAAAAAGGTAATTGGTATCTCAAAGGGAGGGTACGTGCAATTTCAAGAGGCTAAATGCCTACCCTAACACTAACAGAAACACTAAAGAAACCTGTCACCCTCAAATTTAAAGGGTTAGGTAATAGAGACAGTGCTGGAATAGGCAGTTATTAGAAATGACCCAGCACTTCAATAGAGATTTAGTCTGTGCTAGACCATGGCAGCTCACGGGTAATTATGCCCTATTCTTTCTCTTAACATTTTAATTCTGACAACACAGAGTTTTGGTGGTTATTTATTTATTTTACAAGGGCTGCTTTCTGTACTTTACCATTCTCTTCTTGTTGAGGGAAAGTTGAGCTGTCTCTAGGGAAATCTCTTCCAAGAGGAAGGAATTTCACCTTAGAGACACTGCTCCTGCTCATAAACTGGCCCGCTGTATGAAACTGCCCTTGGCATCCTCCTTTCGTAACAGCGAGGCAAAAAAACACAGAGCTGGAAAGGTCACAGGAATCACAGAAGAAAGAACTGAAACATCTGTAAAGGCAGCCAAGATGGAACCCGCGTCCCAAAGTATAACACTATTATTTGACCTAACCAGACATCTGTGCTACCTGTCAGCTCTCCGAAGCATATGCCCTCTTCGTCCTGTAAGTGCCTGAGCACCTCTCACATCTTCATCAGCCTAAGTCTACCTGCTAGGCCCGCAACACTCCAATTTACGAGATCAAAATAAGAAAAGAAATTGTGGACTCCAGGCAGTGAGGGTAAGTCACATGGATAAAAGCAGGAAAAAAAAAAAAAAGGAAGCTCATACACAAAGCAGACACCATTATTATTATTATTATTAGCTATTCATTACTTGTATATTGGTATTATAGTAGGATCCAAAAGGCTCATTCAGCATCAGGGCCCCATTGTGCTCGTCTCTATGCAAATACAAAGAGAGCCAGGAAGAGCTCACAGTCTCATTTAAGGCAAGACCCAGCAGGTGAATGTAACAAAAATTGGAGGAAAAGAGGGTAACAAGATCATGGGATTTCAGAGTCTTAATGGTAATCGCTGAATGTTCACTCCTGAGAGACTTGAAAGGTTATGGCTTCTTAACCCTCAGGGATGCTTCTTATGACTTTAAACTGAAATTTCTGACCTCCTGGGTAGTGGCAGCACGATAATATTTCCTTTAGTCAAGTGAATACCTAAAAGGTGCTAATCAGCAGGCCATTAGCTCTTCACTCGCCTCATTAGCATGCCTCTGGAGCAGGTAGGACAGTCCCACTCCCACCAGGGGGATTTTATAGTTGGTTTCTAATGCTGCTATGCTGTGTTTGGCATTAAGAGGTCTCCTCTGCTGTCTGCTTGAGCACTAACCCTTAACCACGCTTAATTTGGTTTTGTTTCTGAGATGACAGACAACATTCCTTTTCTCATTCATAAATGATGGAAAACAGCCCAAGATAATACTGAGCAGGATGCCAGCACCCCATACCTTTTGGCAGGCTTAGTCCTTCCAGGCCCTCATTTACGAGTCTTTCTTGCATGGATCCCATTTGTAGAGCATCTATGACAGGTTAGGTGCTCTCAATTAGACTTTATCAATATTGTGATCTTTGCTACCAGTAAATGCAAGTCCTCACATCCAATTCACCTGTGATCCGTTTAAGATTTAGGAACAGGGTTACCAAACAGCATACCAAATCTTCCCATCACTTTCAGCAAGTCAGGCCAGTTCTAGCTTTCCTCCGGCATAAAATGAGGATAATGCTCATTCACAGTCATTAAAGATTAACTTGTAGATGCATGTGAAGAAGTTTGAAGGTGAAATGCACTCTACATTCTTAAACATGTCATGAACTTCAAAGCAACCCTGATGAAGATATTTTTATACACTTTCTTCCTGCTATTTTGACTTTGCATCAAAAAGCTGCTTACCCTCTAGGTTTGTGGCTTACAGACCATGGCTCACCGGCATTCAGTACCTAAAATGTAAATGTGCTTTAGCTGAAAAGTGCTCTGTGCTGGCTCTTCTCTACAGCATCACTGGGAAATCAAAGCAACTTCCAGTAGTGAGGTAATGATGCAACTCACATCTGTCATGGATCATTTTTATCTTTTCCTCAGTCATTCTTCTAGATCAACAGTAGTACATATGGGACATGAGGGGGTTGCTTGGTTTACTTAGTAGCACTTTTATGCACTTCCCTGACTGTATACATGCAAGTAACACATTAGAAAGGGGGAGGGGAGCTGATGAAGTATATGGCACACTTGCAAGATTGGTGCTGGTCATTCATACATGGACATAGACTAACTTACAGAAACACAGGGTCTTGTACCTCAACTAACCAACCATAGCAGAGAAGTTCTGTTGTGCCTGAGAACGAGAGAGGTCAAATGTGGTGCATGCCTGGGAATTCTGGTGGTCATGGTCATTATGGGTCAGCTTTGAGGACCAGTGTCAAAGCGAAATGGATGTGGTGGCTCCTGTGTCTGAGAAAACATGCTTTTTGTACCAGATGAAGGTTTTGGAGGTGTGTTTGGTGGGGGGTAGGTCATATTATACAGCACAATACAGGAAAGACAAGATGAAAGTTCATAGGATGGTGAGCAGGTCAGAGCATGAGACAGACTCTTGCAATGCTCCCAGCCACTGTATAAAACTTTCTTCCTATATGTTAAACAAAGTTTTAGCCCTACACAGGAGCTATGGAAAGCCACACACTAATGGAGCTAATGATGAAGAATGTTTTCAGTTCAAGGTGCATAGGTGAAGTTATGATTTTGAAAAATAGTTTGTCTGCCACCTTGATCATGTTGAGCTCCCATTCAGCTGTTTTTTCTGTGTTGTATGTCATCCAAGAACTGAAAACTTGTATGGCAATGGCAGGAGAATGGAATGGAAGGCATTGTCCTGCAAGTTCACTTAATGATGGCACATAAATGTTGAACAGAGACATTTTCCCATTCAAGCAGCTTGGAATGTCTTCCAGTAGTATCTCTGAGTAGCCAATACTACTACAGACTATACCTCCCGAAGAGGTCTAGTTCAACCATGATATTCCTATAATCGCTAGTAAACCAGAGCTCTAGATCTATTTTTGGCTCATCCAGTACTGCCACAAGACAACAGCACAGGGGACCTCTACCATTCACACCCAGGCTCACCTCACTTGAGAGGCAAGAGGGAGAATATGGTATGACTCTCACCATTAACCAACAATGACACTTCGCGAGGCAGCCTCCTAACTTGGACTCTCAGATTTGAGTCCTGACGTTTGAGAACAGGAAAATCTCTGAAGCTCAGATATGCAGTATGGTATGCAGAAAACTGTGTTTTATCTTACAGATCAAGTCTTCTCTCACTACTTGGTCTATAGCTCCTCACAGCCTGGCCACTGCAGTCCTTCCTCTTCCACGCTTGCCTGCCCCTCTCCCCCCCATTTTTTTTCCTCCTGTTTGAGACTAGCAAAACAGATCTATTCATATAGAACAACTTGCACAGCAGCGGCTTAAAATATTCTTTGTCTTCACAGAAATACAGTAATGGATGGTTTCTCTTTACCAGGCTTTCTCGTCTGCTTCCTTTGAAAGCTAGCCAACCTCTTCAGTCTATGAATTGGGTTTGTTAATTTGCAAGAGGTTGAAATCATTTCTCATGCTAAAAAAAAAAAAAAGATAAACATGCTGTGCTCTCTCATGAAGACTCCCATTTTCCCTTTCTTGTTTCCTTTAATCCGCTATAAATGCCATTTTGAATTGAAAGTCCTTGTTCTGTGCATGGAGACATTACAGGTCAGCATGGAAGGGCTGAGTCACACAGTCCACAACTGTTACTTACTCAGACACGTGGCAAGTAGCTTGAAGTAGAAGTCAACACATAGCAATTAGGTATTAAGGTTCAGAGAAGGAATGCTGGGAAAGCACTTCTCTATGAAGGGGAAGGAAGTTTCAAGTTTTCCTCAGTTCTGCACAGACTGCCTAAGGCAATTGGGACCACTACAGCCCAGAGTGGCCTTTGGGAAGCTGAATGTTGCACTTTTATCATTCTCTTCTTGCTTTTCTCTTCCCCAGTCACTAACTTTAATTCTAGCTTCTCTTTTGTAAGGAAAGGAGAGAAAAGGAATTTTATAGTTATTTAGAGGAACCTAAGGCAACCACATGGGCTGAGATCCAAGCAATCTGGAACTGTAGAGAGAAAAAAAAGCCAAACTCTACCCACTGCTCTACTTCAGGGCAGCTCTCAACCTAAGTAGTAGTACATCCTTCATCTTTGGAGAGACATGGAGGTTTTCTCCCTCTCTACTTCTGCAATTCAAGCCCTCTTCTAGTACTGAGACCTCAAGCAATGGTTCTGCAGACAATCCTGAGTCTACAGAGTACCTCACACTACAGTCGTGTAGACTTTTGTGACTGACTTGAAGGACTGACCAGTCATTGTAAAGGTTTCAGCATTTCTTTACGTGCAAAAGGGCAAATATCAGCCTGAAAAATATTCCTGTAAAAGCTCTACTGCTTCTGGCTGTATTACACCCTAGATCTAGTAGTGCTAAAAAAACTCACAGAGAGAGGAGGGAGGAGATAGAAAAGTTAAAAACAAACAAACACACAAAAAACCACAATACATTAAACAAACTTGCTTCAAGACAATAATAACATAAGCTCAGTGTTCCAGGAAAATGTGAAAGTGCTTTAATCATGTAGGGCTGTTTTAAGAGCTTTTCAGCATCTTCCATGTCAACCTGGGTCTCAACTTTCTCTCTAGTGGTCTCATTACAAAAAATGGAGACAGAGAGCTTGGTCTTCCATACTGCTCAATTGCTGCCCAGGAACAAAACAGTCTTCAAACATCTCCTTTAGTATAAAACTGTTCAGAGCTATTTCCAGGTAAGTCAGCAAAGGAGCAGTACAGTTTATTAAAGATATTTTTTTTCTCCCCTTACTTTGTGACAGCTCATTTTACTTTTCTAGTTTGTGCATTCTAAGCAAAGTTACCACTCAATAACATGCTGGGCATGCAGGGAGAGATGAGAGCCCAGACAGGCACAAATGGGCACAGTTGCACATTTCTCACAAGGAGGTACAGAGCTTCATGCCTGCACCTCAAATTTTGTGTAGTGAGAAGCTAGGATGTATAACAAAAGGAAAGATTCACAGCAGGATTTGAAAAAAGAGAACAAAAAGGAGGAGAAAAAAAACCCCACACACGTACAAAGCCAGGTGGGCTATATGTCAAAAACATGTAATGATTAAACCATGAGATTGTGATGAAATATTTTAGGAAGACAGAGAAATTGAGACTTATGTACACCCAAGAACTCGCCAGAGCACATCTAGTGGCACGCAGACTACAGGCTTCTCCAGCTTTCCATTTACCAACAGGATAATCTTTGGTTACAGATGAATTCTTTCTTCCTCTCCACTTTATTATTATACCCCAGTGCAGTTCCTCCCTATCCCTTTTGGAGACAGCACCAAAACAACAGCTATGATAAATACCAGCTCCTCTCACAGGTCTCAGTGGGTATTGACTCTGAAACCTAATTATGTCAATTTAAGTGTCGGCATTGTTCACTTTTTTTCAGGCGTTCACTTCAACAAAAACAGCTGTCTCCCCTGCAATAACAGGCAGAGTTTCAGACTGCGGACAGAGCACAGGCAGAATAATTGACAGGGCCCTCCCTGCTCCAGCTCTGGGGAGAAGCCAAGATAGGTGGGAGCATGAAGAAAGAAACCTAATGGTAACCACAGTGGTATGGAAACCTTTGATATTCAGTAGTCACAAAGCATTACGGATGTTGTGCAATTATTCTGCCATTGGGTATGTGCTGCACACTGATGCAGAGGGTCTCAAGGGAGAATATGATGCCAGTTTTTACTAATATCTAAGAAGGATTTCTGTTTCTCCATGTGGTAGAGAGCAGCCTTGGTGGTCTGAAGTTCCTGTGTGTCTATTTGGATATCATATGTTGATTGGCAAGTTTGTTGACTAGCTTTAACAACACATGTTATTCACCTTGCTGACCACCATTCCACTGCCTCAACTTGCTGCTTGGTATCCTAAAATACCTCACACACTCAGCCCCCTCTGCTACATCCAATCTCCAGGTAATTCTAGACACAAGTAACAAAAACTTGTGACTTGTCTCTAAACACCCATTAGCCTTTACAAAGGCCAACCTCCAGATCAAATGTGCCCTTTGGTCCTTCGACTTTCTTTCACTTCTGCACCAAGGTTTAGGCTTCACTGATGGAATTCACTGAAGAGAAGCCAAAGTTCCTGGGGAGGGAACGGTGCCTACCTCAGCCCTGCTGCAACAGGACGGCTCTCCTCCCTTCTTCCTCCCTTTTCACCCCATCGAGGAGATTTAAAGAATGGCTGACACTATTCTATCTGCTTCCAACTTCATGCACTCCAGTGCTCTAGCTTTCTTCTAAGAAACCATTACAGCCAAAGCCCCCAGTAATTTCTTTGTAGCAGCTATTCACCAAATTGAAGTTCTGAGGTGTAAAGACCTCTCCAAACTGATGTAATTTGATCCAACAAGAGCTGTACCCCCACATTTTGCCTTCCTTTTTATACAAAGATAATTGTACACATACACCTCTAATTCTGTGGGTGAAGTATTCTGTTTCTTCCAAACTACACTGCTCTTCCATGTGCTGTTCTGGCAGGGGAAGACACTTAGCTGCCATTTTTTAAAGCCATGTCTGGTGTGTCCCAGTTTTCCTCCCCTTACAGTATACACTGGCTTTGTTTAAAATTAATTGCATCAGGAAAAAAAAATCGTGAATCTTGTAGATATGATGGAAATAACTTTTATGCATTAACAGTCCTATCAGGTAGAGTCATCCATTGGCAGTGACAGACCATTCTTGTATTAAATCAGAGCACAGCTTTGTAAGGGACCAAGTGGAACAGAGATGGTAGCACTTTCTTTACTAGTTTATATGAAAAAGAAAAAAGTACATTTTGGACTTGCAAGGGAAAAAACTCTGTCCTGAATTCAAATAGTAATTTTGCAGGGGAAGGGGAAACTTAACAACCTCAAATAATCTATATGGTATCTCTTTTCTCCATCTAATATATATATATATGTATATATATATATCTTCTCAAAAAGAATTAGGCCACACTGGCAGGGCAATGAGCTGGCAAGTATCCTCCAGGGGGTGAGACAGACCCTTAGTGTAGGGATGTTTCCCGATGGCATTCAGCCAAATCCTATGCTTCTGGCTTCCTACTGCAGTCTACAGGGTAAGGGGGACATCAGGGGAGACAAAGGGTGCAAGTTATTGCCCTTTGGCTCTGCTCATTTGTCACGAGGGGTCCTGACGCCCTAGCTAACCGGGTGCAGCAGAATTTAAAAGGAACTCACAGGCAAGTATTCCCTCAGGCTGTTCTTAAATTTTATGTGGAGGTCAGTACAGAACTGACTCCTAAGTCACTTGCTCCTTTGCTAACAGCATCCCCAGTTGCAGAGTTTGATCAGAGTGGAAAAATCTGTATCAATGAGCTTATTGGTGCAGTATGCCTGAAAAACAGGCTGGAACAGAAGGGGAAAAAAATCTGAATTTTCATAACTTTACTAATATCCCTCAGAAATTCAGAAGCAGGATTGTGCCTCATCTCTCTTAATTCCCTGTTGTATTTGCAACCACAGAGTCTTTTCCTTACAGAGCTACTAAAGATATTGCACCTGCTGGAACAAACCAAACCCTTTCAGAGCTGCAGTCACAGAAGGCTGGATTTTATTTCCCTTCAGTCATGGAAAATTATTCAGGATCATCACAGCCAACTCCAAACAGAGGAAAAAGTGAGAGTCACCTTTGCAGTAAGGCAGCTTGGGTTTATTTGGCTTATTTTGAGGATTAGAGAAAGCAAATAATTTCCAATTCAAACATGCAGCAGTTATTGCCACAGAATTTTAATGCTTGTATCAGCACATGTCTACTCAAAAAGTGTTTTTTTTTTCTGTGTTTTTTTTTAAGAACTTGGGGTCTTGATCTTAAACAGTTTTCCAGGCTAACTGGATTTTATTTAAGCACTTTGGTGAATTAACAACTGCTAGAGCACCAGGGACATAGAGGGGGAGTTGAGGGGAGGAGATAAAAGAAGGCTAGCTATGTTCTCTTTTACCTTTCATCCTGAGGGACTGCATAGTGTTAGGGAGGGCAGAAAAACATACTCATCATTTCATCATTTAATGGACAAAATGGAAAAAAAAAAGGGGGGAGGGGGATGGTACTGGCCCCTTCACTTGAACTGAGGAATTGGCAATGTTGGGCAAGGAGGGAAAAACTACCATGCATGTGCATTTTGCTGCCTGGAGAAAAACCAAATAGCTTAGAGGACAGGAAAATTGCATGTTGCCTGCAGAGCAAAGAAGTCTCAAGCCAGTCGTACCACCTAAATTTTCCTCATTTAATCTCAGCAATGATTATCATGCAATTTTACCTTCTTTGAAGAGCAGGAGGGAACATGGCACGCAACACCTGCGTAGTTTCTGCTGAAGGTGCCAGGGAGGAGGCCAGTTGCCAGTGCTCATCGTATGCGCAGAGGCTGCCTGTGATGGACCCTGGCTGCAGCTGGAGCAAGGCTAGGCCAGCACACCGCAAGCTGGACAAGCTGGGTGGACAGCTAATGACAGACATGGTGATGTTGATTGACCCATGCTGGAACTGCATCTGTAAAAGTGCCAAAGCACCATCCATATCTTTTTTTGTTTTGCAGCGGCATTGTTTTGGGGTATATATGCACATGTAACCACACAGTTTCTCCGCAAGGAAATGAAAACATTGTGACCAGCAGGTCACCTTCTGTGCAGTTTTCTCCTGCAATAGGCTTGATCCCTGCTCTCACTGTGATGACTTCAGCTAGCCCTGATGGCATACTTGCCCTTTTCTCTGTGCAAAAGCCTGACAAAAACAGCTCCTTCTGAGCACCACATTCACTAGGAAGCGAACACTGGCACAGGGGACAAAGGACCTAGAAGACAGAGTTGGGACTAACATTCTTCATCCATCAGACTTTTGGAAAGGGGGCTTTCCTTCCCTGAAGTAAGCAGGGGGGCAGGAAGAGGCACTCCTGTCTCTTGGGAAATCTGCAGGGAGCCCTATGGGCACAAAATACCTCTCCATACAGACCAGAGGGCAGGAGGTGGGTCCCAAGTGGGACTGGCGGAGGGTATTTATTCCTCAAAGTGATATTTCTTGCCTTCCCACCATATTTGCACTGCCTAACAGCTTCAGCCAGCCCGACTGCTTTGTCAACATCTGCAGGTGTGAGCGTGCAGCTATGCTAAAGGAAAGAGAAGCAGGAGAGAGAACAGAGGGAAAGTGTTTTTACTTTCCACCTTTCCCTGTGTATTTTGTCTTTGTTTCTGTACCAATACCAGGATGAAGTTCCTAATGATTAATTGATTTTGCTGTCAAACACAGGGAGTATGTGTGAGCAGGATACATGTGAGAGGCACAGGCTGCCTTTTCCAACATTAAAACTTTCCCCCGTCTCCCAATAACCTGCAAAAAAAACACTCCTCTCTCCCCTGCCCTCCGCCCCAAAAGAAATAAAAAAAAAGAAAAAAAGAAAAGGATGAGAAAGTGCAAAAAACCCCAAGACACAAGGAACACAGCTCCTGGGAAACACAGAATTTGTCTTGACCTTTACAGGTTTTCAGACTTGAGGGCGGGGGGGTACCATAAGGACTAAGAGGATCCTGAAAAGCAGCACTGCTTTTCAGCGTCCCCTGTTGCGCTCAGGCACAGCGGCATTTCTAACCCCAAACTCTCTCACTTGTGTTCTAGCAGAAGTACCAATGTTTCTTCAACCAGAATTGCATAACATACATTTGGGCCAAAAATTTGAAGCCTTTACCTCTAGCCACACTTGGATCTGTGTTCCCTTTATGACATAGCTCATATTTTAGTCTTTTCCAGTAGGATGTGGTAAGATTTTTGCCCTAGTCTCCTTCAGAACAAATGTGTTTCTAGCCTCACTTTTGTAGATCCCTCTGAGGAGCCATTTGAGTCTTGCTTTTGTAAGTACTCAAAGAACCTTCTCCCTCCTGTGTCCCAGCACTGTTGTGATATCTTCTGTGCCTTATCCTCATGTCATGCCTCGGAGCCTACTGCTAGATGCTTGAACATGCAGGCACTACCAGCACTCATAAAACCTCTACCTAGTTTCTACTTGACCCAGTGAGTACTTAAGGTAATTCTGTCAGTAATCTTTATGCTCATATAATCTATATTTCTGCAATTAAGCATGAGTATAACCACTTAAAACTGGCAGCTGTTCAAAAGTTACTTCACAGACATGTCTTAGCTGAATTCAAAGGCCTCCAACCTCATCTTCTGAGTCTTATACAGAAAGCATTTCCTGACTGTCCTGACACATCCCTTCTTTCTGACTACTCTACTCAACAGAAGAGGTAAGGAGAACCCACACTCCCAAAACAGGAACAGTCAAAGCTCACCCTGGGATACAGCAGACCCAGATTCACATCCCTGTTTTGCTCAGCTGGCAGTAAGGTTTTGAACCAAACCCACCTTCGGAACAACAGAACAGTCTACTGGCGATTCAAAGGGAAAACTTGTGCCACTCTCCACCCCAATCACCCAGCACTGTTTAAGGAGGAAAAATGAATATTTTGAATATTTTATGTTATCCTACTTTCGAGATTTATCTAATCCAGTGCGATCCCAATTATTTTTCTGTTCTGTAATGTCAGAGCTGTAAATATCTGGAAAGCTATCCTTAAAATGTGAGAAAAGATCATCCATAGCTTCTTGCCTCAAAAAACTGAAGCAGGATGAGAGAGGTCACAACTCTGGTATAGCTGGAGGTTACACGCATTCACATCTTGGTCCTGCAACAAAGACACTCTCCTTGCGTAGAAAAAAAAAAGTTCTTCCATCATCTCAAGGAAGTTGAGGCTAATTTACTTTAGATGAGAACATATCTATTTCTAGGAGTAGAAACAGGGAGGAAAAGCAAATGAAACAAACGAGAGGAAAGAAAAGAAAGAAGACCTTTTTCCAGTGAAAACTCCAGTTTATACATTTAGATTTTTTAGTTCAAACTGGACAGAAGGATTTCACATCATATTTGTGCACCATAAAGTTTTTAAATCCTATAATAGAGCTAACCCTAAGTAGATTAGATTCTTTGGTCATAAAATAAAGAGAGACTATTTCCTCCTAAAGCATAGAAATTTCTGTGAAAGTTTTGGATAATTTTTAAATAGCTTCAGACCTGTTAAAATGCTGACTTCCTAAGTCACACAATAGTTAATAAAGGAATCAGATGGCATGTTCCAGCAGACTTTCTTCAACTTTCTATGCACAAAGGCTGGAAGAACATCAACCTAAAGGAATACTTAACCCATTGTTACCTTCCATATCCTTCAACCACAGCCTCAGTAACTTATTTTAACAGCTGACTTCTTGTGCATTTACAACCCCCAGAACCACAGAATCAGTTGTGGATACATGCCTGTAACACTCCTTCTTATTGAGGGGAAGGCTATAATCTGTACCTTGTTGACAGCAAGCTAAAATATTGGAAAACTCCAAGACCTATCAGAATTCTGAGTGTGTACTCAAGCCTTCCATATCTTGATGTACTAACCACCATACTCTCCACACAGAATTTTCTGTAATCATGCATTTACACCTAGGGGGCTAGGGTCAGCAAGCACCTAAACGTTTAGGTTATCTTCTCTACAATCCATTTCTCGTTTAATTAGAGGCAGAATTTTAATCCAGTTCAAAATAGATTGAGGGAGTGGTGGAAGGAGGAGCTTCTATGACAAGAGTCTCAGCTCACAGCCAGTCAATCTGGTTAGGGTGAGGGGAAAAAAAAAAAAAAAAGATTTGGAGAGAGGTGTCTGGAGACAGAAGCACATTGGGGTTTCAGTGCTGTAGGGTTTCTTTTTTGGGGCCTTAGTGCAAATATGCTTAGACACACACATTTGCCTTGCTAAAAGAACTCATGGAAGGAAAAAAAAAATTAATCAGAGTCGCTAATTCGCCTTTGGGAAAAAAAAAAAAGAAGAAGTAGAAAAGCAAGACACTCTCTCTGCTCTCAGCTTATGTTCAAGCTTCTAAATATTTGCACTTGAAAGTCTTCAGGCACCTTTGAAGTGAGATATTAGAGATTTCCAGGCTGCTTTCTCTACAGGTGGGTCTGAGGACCCCAGTTTTTCCAAGGTGGTTTCTAAAACAAATCCCTCTCCACAGCAACCTCTGTTCACTCCTCAGAAGTGCTTAACCACTCTAACCCAAAATACCTCCCTCAGTAATACAGTCACATATTCCTGGTTATGCAACTTACAGGATCAAGGAATGCTCTCTGAAAGTCCATATCATCCT
>NW_010579945.1:59832-80533 GCF_000705375.1 Tinamus guttatus
TGGATCTTTGTGACAAGTGCTTTTCTCTCTATCGAGTCATGAAAATGCAAGGGCCATCATGTCTCACTGTAGAGCAGCAGACACTAACAGCCTAGATGGGCATAAAACTCACATTAGTGGCATTCAAGGAATGACCATCAACTACCATATCTAAATGCATGGTCAAGTCTAGATCGTGATACAGATCTAGACTTGATATATTCTAGATCTTAGTATCTTAGTTTTTCACCCGAAAACCCACCACCACACACACACACACACACACACACACACACACACACACACACATTCCTCCATGCCACAATCCACACACACCTCAGATTCATGAATCACTCTTTTATAATCACACAGCATTCACCACAGTGAGGCATAAAGCCATCCACTTAAGAACAGTTAGATCACACGACATCATTTACTCCCCCACATGCAAGCTCTCCTTCCCCCAAAACACTGGTTGCACGATCCAAGTCTTCCTTCCTTCTGTTTCAACTCCTTCTGTTATAACCCACCCTTTTCCTTTTAACACATCACCAAGCACCTATCTGCTAGTTTGCAGCACAGCTGTAGAACAAAACAAACAAAAAGCAAAGAGGAAGAGTTACAAAATTATCTGGGCACCTCAAAAATCTCAGCCGCAGTCCAAGTCTTTGGACTCTGGCAGCCAAGTGAACTCTGCATACCCCTTGAGAGCTGCACGGCATAGCAACGTACTGGCAGCTGTAGGCCCACAGCTTCTTTTGCAGAACCCAGCTGTGCCAAATAAATCACCTGTGACCATTTATGTGCAAATAGCCTGGGCCAAGGGGCCCTTTGGATGGGGAGCTTTGATACGTGCTCACAGCAGCAGTGTCGTAATGGGAACACATAAACGTGCAAAGGGAGCAAGTAAACACACGTGCTTTCCTCACTGCTTTCCCCTCCCACGGTGCCTTTGTAACACAGCAATTTGCCTTGCTGAGGCAGAGCCGAGAAGCAGCATTTTGCATTAAGTAGATGGCTGTGACAGGGGAGGAAAGGCACAGAGTGCACTTAACAAAACCCTCCCTCTACTCCAGTCCTGGGAGGTTAAAACCAGAGATGAGCAAAGCTGTCTCGTTTCCCCAGCTGTACCCAATTCCCCTGGCAGGCCCCATTAAAAAACCAGCCAATCCTGGCACTCAGCCTCCTAGAGGAGCCCCGCAATATAGTTATTAAATAAAGTACCCTGCCCTTCATTGCAGATGGGGATTGCTTAATGTAAGTGCAGCACTTAGAGAATAAGGGAAAACACAGGCACCGAGGGCCTGGGGATGCTTCGCTAATTTCACCTCCTCTGCTGTTAATACCAAAGCCCTTCCTCCACACCTCCTGTGCCACCACCATGGCTTGAGGCTTCACCTGCCTTCCTTCCAGCCTTAATTCACAGCAAGTTTAATTCAAAAGAATTACACCAGCACCCCAGGACCCTCCCTCTCTGTCTTCCAAATGTGTTCCCATTAGCCTCTATAAACACTGTAATCCTATGCACACACACACACTTTCATCTATTCTAATTTTCAGAAACTTCAGTGGTTAATAAAATACACTACCCATAACTAATCTTCTGAAATTTTAAAATCAACTTGGCTTTAGCCATGTTCATGCCCGTGACATGTCTACTTTCTATGAATATTCTGGTGAGCACACTCTTAAAAATCTCATTCCTGGAAACATCTAATATCAGAGGACATGCAACAGAGCACTAACTCCAGAGCCCACAGACAGGGGTTCTGGAAGTTTGTTCCTGGGCTTTTATTCCCCCTCCAGTACAGTTTACTTCTCCAAGAAAGTAGATAGCTGTGAGATGGAGCTAAAAGAAGGCCCGCATTTACAAGAGCTGTAGCTTTAGGATCTGGAACTGTTCTACTACCAAACACAGTCTACCCAAACGGACCACCATGACCAGACCTGCTCAAGCATCCCCGTGGCCTTTCACAGGCCCTCAGCCCTTAGGCACAGCATACATAACACCCTATTTGACATCTTTGCCTCAGTGTCACAGCCCACCTACCACTGACAACCCCATGGGCAAGGGGAGCCTTGCACACCTGGAGCGTACAGACTTGCAGAGCCCAGCACTGATGTGGTGCAGGCTGGGGCTCTCTCCATGAACATATTTAAGAAGTACATAATGGGGTAGAGGGACACAGATTTCTCCTCTTCACATCCCCAAGGTTCAAAAAACTCACTCCACTTTCAATCACAGTTTTATCCAGAAATTTGTCGGATGATCAGAGTAAGAGGACAAGGGTATCTTGGCAATCTCCTCCTCAAATAATTCCATGTTTCACTCAGTCCCCTACACCAGTACTCCCCCAGGCAGTCCAAGTACAAACAAAGAACATGTAAAAGTAAAAATCTGACTTATAACAGAGTAGTTTCAAATGTTAACACTGACAGACCTGACACTTACCACATTTTTATTTTTACTGCACAACAAGTGGAAAGACTAGATAGAAATAGATAAACAAAAGCCCCACTGCGTGGCATTAGCTATCACCAAATCCCAGGAGTGCAGCCTGTGATCCAAACGGCTCCACTGACTCAGTCCTGAGCTCAGGTCTTGCAGAAGTCACATCAAATTGGGCTCTGCTCCCCATAACGAAGGGAGGTGCATCGCTTCCCATAAGATGCTAAAATCCTGCGAAGAGAGTATCTATCTTCCTAATTTGCATTTCATCCAAACAGAACTGGCAATTAGTGCTTGTTGGTAAACTTCTGCTGCGAGCTCCCATCAGCACTTTGTTGCTTTGGCTCTCTCCATTTACAGATTCCTGCAGTTATAGGCATATTAGAGAAATGTTTTTGACAGTTTCTGCCCCGTGAAGTTAAGGTTTTCCCCAATTAGAGGAGATAATGAGAAAACCGAGCTCACTAAAACATACAACCCTGTGACCTGAGGACTGCTATGCCCAATTCACGGGAGAAATCGAACATCAGGATACACATATTAATTGAAGTGATATAGAGCCACCAAGCTGGCTTCACTGAGATGAAGAGAAGATTCAGTGTTCCTCTGTAAAAATTGAAAAGCTTCATACTACAGGCACACAAAACCTACCTTGAAGTGTTGTGGGACCATCTAATCCTTATCTGGGCTAGTCTATGTCCACCAGGGAGAAACATCAATAGTTTCTCGTCCAGGCCCTGAAGCCCCAGGAGTTGGAATGACGCAATATGGTACAGAGAAAGTAAGGGGGACTAGGAATACCAATTGTGAAAATGGGGATCCAACGTATGTCAAGACATACATAAATAGACAGAGTTCTCACATTATTTAACCACTGCTCTCCTCACTGTGCACTGCCTTGTGCAGAAGCCCTTTCATTGCTGGGACTCTGAAAGCCTCTCTTCTATGTGCCCTGCCTTTTGAGCAGCTTTCTTGCCATCTTTCTACCTCATTTGCTCCCCTTCTTAGTTTAGATCCTCTCCTGACAACATCTCTTATTCTCCTTTACTAACCATCCAGCAGTTTTTCTTCTTTTGATCTCATTTCTCTCCATCAAGTATTTAGGATTCCCAGTGATAAGAGATGGGCAGTATAACAGTACAAAACAACATGTCAGGACATTGGATTTGCCACTTTATAGCTCTGCCGACTAAAGCAAGAAGCACTGAAGAGACTCTCTGATAATCTTGCACAGAGGATTGCAATTCTCTGGCTGGGGCAAGATGTGAGGATATCATTTTCTGCCTTCCTTTATGTGACAGAGAGAGTTCTTTTGCCTTTTTTTTTTTTTTTTGGTCATAGACCACTGGTTAGTATTGCTGCTTGCCACTTATGTGGCTAGATGCAGTGGTGACTGATAGATTCCCCAAAGCAGTTATATACACATAATATCTTTCAGATGCAGATGGCTAAAAACAGAGTGATTACATAAAACCAGTGACTGATTTTATTTTATTCACCCATGACATATTCAAGACACCCAAGGCAGCCTCTGCCTACCTACAAGCACAGGGGTTAAAATGATCAGGCAAAGAAAGTTGTTTGTCTAATACTGTCTGAAACTTGACACAGATGAAATTACAGCTTTAATGCAGAAAGCCAATGAGGAAACTGCGTAAGAAATTGGGCAAACTGAGATGGTTACAGGCAGGAACATCACCTTCCTCAGTCACAAATGGTTTGAGGGACCTAAGTGAACTGCTGCCCCAAAGGCCACAACTCATTATTCAGGGAAATGTTCCATCCGTTTTGCATCACACTAGGAAATGAACGGAGCAAACAGGCATGGATCACAACAGAGCCCATCCAGGAAAGCAACAGAATTAAGCAGCTTTTTATATTACCACCCCTTCTGAATCCCCTTTGACTGGTTTTCCCTGCCCAATGCAAATCTTAAAGATAACCCCACATGAGCACTAAAGCTGAAGTGCAGAATGAAAGGGTAAACTTTCTTATTTGAAATGTGATGCATCCTTTCACCAAGAGATACTGCTTACACAGATGCTGCCTAGAGGCAGGACAAAGTGGCTCTGGTTGTGCTGTTGTGGCCAGAAAACACATACCGCATGGCCATGATGCTATTCCACAGCCTGCTGCTCCTGAGTTAGCCTGTGAATTAGCCTTTATCACAGGATGTGTAATGCACGCAGTACTGTTCCAGCCACCCTAAGCCAGCTCATAGCTTCTGCTGAACACATCAAACCTGGCATTTCCCCAGAAACAAGGCAGGAGAAGCACAATGTTCCTCCCAAACACACAGTCTGGCAGCCTTCAACATGCTGGATGAGATTAGAAGGTTCAGGCCATTCCACCTCCTGAACTCGGCAGCTGTTAATGTCAGCATCGCAAGGGGAAGGGGAACGCTACAGCCCAACAGTCAACTGGTGCACGGAGGACAAAATAAGATGCTTCATGGTCTCTGTGGTAATCGCATTCTGCCACAAAGCATAAGATTTGATTACTCCCATCTTAACACATAATTACAAATGGTTAAAAGATTATCCAGCCCTTTTTTGAAAACGTTTTACAATAATTGACTTGATGACCTCCTGAGGCAATGTATGAGGTGTCCAGTAAAGAACAAGTTTATCCCACATCAGCACACCTGTCCCTCATAGTCATGATATCCAAGAAAAGACAGAAACTGTTATTGGGACATCCTCTTAAAATTTACCCCAAAGGGTAGAAGAAGCTCATTCAAGCTGCGTAAATGACAGGATACGACTCAATGGATGGTGAGTCATTGCAGCAAAAGCATACAGCAAGGATTGCTGAAACAGGATCAAGCAATACGCTTCCAAAGGAAGAGTGCCAGCCTAGATCCCACAGCTCTTCCGCTTGTTGGTGAGAGACTATTCCTTTTAACATCCAGAATACTGAGATGAAATGTCCAGAAACTATATGAACGAATTGCATGTTCTTGGACAAATGTGATTCTAGCTAAATTGCTCTTTGACCTGTCCATGTGTCATCCATAAAATGGAGATCAGGAGAACTCTATTATTCTGAAATTGCAGAGTTAAGAGCACACAGTTCACAAACTAGCTGAAACTTTATGATCAAGATGTCCACACTGTACAGATCTGAAGTGGTTTGAGCTGCTGTCAGAGAGACTTTCACTGCATTTATAACACATGCAGCTAAAACATTCATTTATTAAATCTCTGACCCCAGACCCCCACCTTTATTTTCCATGCATGTTCTTGGCATATGATCAGAGTTCATGGGGTGAGCTGCTGCTAAATCACTGCTCATGGAAAGAGTAAGCAAGGACTTGCTAGGCTTGCTATACTTGCCCATTTCCTTCTCCAAGCCATCTGCTGTTTCTAAGGAAGGGAACTATTTTGTTTTCTTCCTCTGGTAGCCTAGGTTGGCTATACCTTTCCATGAAGTGGGCTCCTGCACATGACAGGGCTGAAATTTGGAGGGTCCAACCTAAAAGTCAGATTTCCAAGACAGACTTGGCAAGAGAGCTGCCTTTAGCCCTATTACTGAGCTACCAGCTCCGCAGAGCTGCAAACCCTCATTAAGTGCAGTCGCTGTAGCCACACTTGCAAGGTGATGCTCACCCAACAAGAAGACAGAGCATCATGTTCTTTTAAGGAACTGCAATTGCTGCTTCTGTCACCAAACGAGGAGATCAGCAGCAGCATGTACCATTGCTGGGAGGAAAGAAGAAGGTCTGAAGGGACACTGAAGTCTTGAAAAGCTCCCATCAAGCTTCCTAGAAACACAACACTTCTGCCTTCCTGCACTCCTTACCTGCAAGTAAGTAAGTACCTGCAAGTACCTTACTCCTGCAAGTCTGACTAGACAACTAATGCCACAGGCTAATGAAAGGTAGAAAAATTCCCAGCCTCATCTTTTGAGTGATAGACAAAAAGTCAGCCCTCAAAGACAGGCACACAAAACAGGCAAAACAGTTCTCATGTAAATGGTGCAAGATGATCATAACAGTCTGTTTTGGTCTTAGTAAATCAGGAACTACATGAAGTCCTGACAGATCTAGGAAAAACTGGGAGCTCCCATTTCTCTAGCCTCTGCTTTAGCTAGTGGGGTGAATCTTTAACCTGAAAGAAATCTTCCCAGTGACAAATGGGGACAGAAAAACACAATGGCTAAAAACAAAGCAGATTTGTCAAAGCAGTTGCTGACTGATCCTCCCTGATCCTGTCACAGAGGTAATTCCCTTTGCCCTCACATTCAATTTGTTTTCACATGGCAGCAGCTATTAGAAGGCTACTACAAGGGAGCCTTCTCATATGCCCTGACACCAGGCACCTCTAGTTAACCAAGGCTTGCCATGATACACAGCAGCCCAACACAGCTCACTATATAATTTACTCATGCAGTTGGGTTGATTGTGGATATGCACAGGGCAGAAAAGAGAAGGGCAAGCTTTAAGGGAGAAGCATAATGTAAGGAATGAGGGAGGAGGAGAGAGAAAAAAAAAACCTCTTCTCCCTATTTATGGTAATTAGGAGTCTTTCAGACTGCCCAAAAACAAAAGCCATCCTCCTTTTTATGGACCAACTGGATGTCATTATCTCATTAACATTTAAAAAACCTATAGGTGCTTCCTTCAGCTGGTGGGTTTACAGTGCCTGCTAGTGTTACCTCCACAACATCTCCCCTCGAGATTCAGCCTTGCAATAAAACAGAATACATAAAATATAGAGGGAAACAGCTAAATCACAGCACTTGCTTCGAACACTGAGAAAGGACATTGTGCAAGGAAGAAGATTCACCTGCCCACAGCAATAGAAAGGATGAGAATCACTAGAAGGTCTACCATGAATCCTCTGCTTTCAGCCACTGAATATTTTACACCTATGTGTGCATATGTGCATGTAATAGCATGAATTGTCAGCATTTGGATGAGCAAAGCCAAGCCTGTGCTTTCCCTAAGCCAGTACAGATTTCACATTCTGCTTGTTGTCTGAGCAACAGCAATTGCTGCTTCCTTTGGAGATTGATTTTGCCTTAGGCCTGGTCTAAAGAGGTTATATCTGATGAATTTTGGTTATTTGGTAGAAGAGGACAAAGGATAGGTTTCCCTTAGAAGTGAAGATAAAATATCTTTTTAAAGATGAGAAAGAGAGAGAACTGCTCTAATGGAAACAGTAGCAAGTCTGCTTGCACATACCTTTTGCACTTTTTGGGGCTTCATTTTTCTTGCGCCTTCGAACAGCAACTTGAAAGGAGAAGGGAGCTAGAGACATACAGGACAGGGTTACAGATGTCACAAACAAGCCACCTCTGTCCCTACAGATCCTAGTCTCCAAAACAAGACTTTTGACATGTGTTAGAGGTGAGTGGAAGGGGTGTCAAGAAGAGAGGAGGTCATCAGCCTGATGATGTCCATCAGGACAACCTGGAGTGTCCTTAATTCTGACAATCTGAGTCCTGCCAGGATCAAATTATAATCAGAGAACAAAGCACCCAAAATTGCACTTCAGCTCCTCCTGCCACTGTAAAGCTTTCAGCCTCTCTCTGGCCTTCCCAGAGGATGAAACAGAGGCTTTGGGATACCCATTCCAGGGCAGTTACCCAGAGCTGCAGCGCCGCATGTCAGCAGTGCCGTAGGACTGCTTCTCCTCCCCCTGAAGAACTGCACCAGCCCTCGCAGGGCCCAGAAACCACGGAGCTTACATCGTTCGGCATGTCTGTCTGCATCTCCTCTCCTCCTCCACGCCGATTCTCTTGTATTACTGCTGGCTCCTGCCTTTCCGTGCCATGTTTAATCTAAGTATTTTTATATCTCCCCTTGAATACGTGTGACAGAGAGAATTAATGAGTATGGGGAAAGAGAGGAAGAAAGGAGAAAAGGGCGGGGGGGAAAATCAAAGAGAGTTTAGATGACAGTTTGTGTGTGTTTTTGTGTGAATGAGTGAGGGAGCGTGAGCATGACTGTGAAGAGGTGCAGGGGAAATATGTGCAGGAGGCAGGCAGGTTATCAGTCATTCAGCCTGTCCTCCATTAATTTCTAGCTCACTCATCTTTCTCTCTGTCGTCTCTCTAAACTCTTCTTTTGCTCCCCCTCCCAGGAAGACTGAGGCAACAATTCTGTCTTTGCAGGGGGCTGGAAGGAGTAAAGAGAGGAAGAAAAGACAAAAAATCCCCTTTGGTTTGCTCCCAGGAGAAAGAAGGGAAATGAAGAAGAAAGTCCATCACCCAGAGCAAAATTAAGAGAGTCCCTAAAGAAACAAGTGTTCCTGCTCATAAGCCACAGTCTCAGTCCTTACTTACATGGTGTGCAAGTGCAAGCCCTTTCTCCTTGCCTGCACCACGTTTGTTGCAAAGGCAGGAGGGACAGGCCCCTGCCTCCTGGCTTGACTTTCACCACATGACCACGTGTGCTGGCCTCGGTGACGGAATTGAGAGCAGAGGCACCGCAGACGACGAACACTGCGGCAGCGCGAGCTTCTGCGATGATGAATAATCCTCTCGCAGAGTTGCAGCTCATTTATTTCACCCGCTCCCACTGGCAAGCAGCACTGCTGCGCATTCGCTGACACTGCACATTTGAGGTGCTGGAAACTGGAAGACACTGGCAGGGGACTGGAGGAACTGGTGGTGGTTGGTAGTGATTGCCTGCACTTCCTGCCCGCACCCTCTCCTCAGAGCAGCTGGCTTGGAGAAGAGTTGTGCTCCTGGATCTAAGGCACAGAAGGAGACTATGAATGCAGCAGTTATATATAGCGGATCTTTGATCACTTCCCTAGCGACACAGTGTTCACACTGTGGCGCGTGTGCTTCATCCATCTGGGACCGGAGCATCCTACAGCTGCTGCTTTTGCCTGCTCCCTGCTGCAGGAAGAGGCCCTGAGCACAGTAGCTGCAAGCTCCTCGCTACACAAAGAATGAGTGCCATGTTACAAACTGGGTGTCATAAGAGACCTCTTTTTTTCAAGTAGTTTCGCTAGTAGGTGTGCAATAATTAATGTTTTGCAAACTAATACTGATGCAATGGCTTCTTTATGCAAAATAACCAAGCAAACAAAAATTAAATGTATCCCTAACCTCTTTTTCTCTTGCTGACAGCTGGTGTGGTTTAGGATTATCTCATTGGCACTTTGCAGTGGACATGACACCCATGTGATATAATTAAGATAATATATTCAGTAATGATCTTGCACTTGCACCTCAGTCAATGATGTCTTGCTTCTACTGCAAAACAACTTAGCTCATAAAAAAATAAAGTAGCCACCAGGACGGTGATGATCTCCAGCTCCATGATTTAATTTGCACCACTGATATGAAATTACAGTATTTTCATCTGAAGGGACTGGATAAGGTTAATAAAAAGACACACCCCCAAGCTAGCAGAAATGTGACAGAAGACGGACGATGACCCCGAAGTCAGACTGCAGCCTTTGCCCCCTATGAAACAGGTTGACATCAAACATTAGGAGCAGGGTGGCTATCCAGATGTAGCAGCCCCATCTAAAGGAACATGGTCCAGAGGCAAGCAAAGCTCCTATGTAGAAAAGGGTAGTTGTTGAAGCTTTAGCGCACTTGAGATTTTCTGTTCTGCATGGAACGACAGGCTCACTTAGGAAGGATCATTACACCGTTACTATTTAAGGAAAGAAAATAATAAATAAAAACAGTAAATGTGGAACTGTCTGTGTTGGGGGCGGGGGAGGAGAAAAAGGGAGAGGAGCAGAAAAATGATACTCTTATTGTTGCTTTCTAGACCTGACGGAACAAGCTTTCCTATAACACTGATGAAGAAACAGGCATCCCTGAAGAAAACACACAAATATTTGAAACATTCATTTATATTTAATACTTGCATGTTTATAAAAATAAAGGTGAAGGCCAAGATCTTGCAATGACCTTGTTATTTGCTTAGCTTTATACTCTATGTCGTCTTCGTGGAATCGTCGCCCCCCCCACACATACCTGTCTCATGGGCAAAAACAAACATAATGACACCACAACAAGTTGAGTAAATCTACTACCTGAATAAAAACTGACTGTTTCAGATCTAAAGATACTGCATGTGTGCGCAGAACAGCACCGACACGTGCACCCAGCCTCAATGCACTAGAAGAAACCAGAGTGTGTTTTTGAGGGTCCTAGATCTCCTCAGAGAAAATGAATACATAAATAATAAGAAAATAGCCCTGTCTGTCGGAAATGAGTTCAGTGACATCCCTGAGGATAAGACATCTATTTGATGATTATTTGGCCTAACTGTATCATGAGGGGAAAAAAACCGTAGGGCTGATGTCAGAAATAATGACACAAATAAGCGTGCAAACAGGCTGGAACATTAGGCAAGATACAATGCTGTTTTGTCTGGCAAAGAATATTACCTAGATTAGAAAAAGAGACGACATCAAGAACGTTAATCAATTCAAGAACACAGCCACGACTCTCTCCATTGTGATACCTATTCCCAGAGAAAGTAGCACCTTTTCCAGGTTTTAGGGAGGCACATGTTCAAACAGCAGAACATCTGGGGCAAGAGGAGTCTTTGCAATTGTTTGCTGAAAGAGCCAGAGAGATCCCACACAACACATACAGTGCTGAGGTCTGACACATTTCATGATGTGTTTTAGCCACTACTTTTGCACTTTTCCATGTAGGGCCCAGTCTGGGCAGGCTGGCAGCTGGGTGCTGCCTGCCTGCCAAATTCCAGCTATCTGTTCCAATATTTTGGGGAGTGTGGGGCAGAAATAGGTAACTTTTCTGCAGGTTACCTGCAGGTCGTGGTTGATACGAACTTCAATGAAACAGTAGAACTAGGGAGGCAGCTTGCTTCCCTTCCTGCACAGAAAAAAAGTATATATACATATACACACACACATATAAAATAATTTTATATACATATATATACATACACATTGCATAAGCATGAAGGAAAACTGACTCTAAACCACCATTCACAGAATCTCTCATTTGCATCTTAAAAGGAGGAGCTCTGTCTGTTCTGGTTATTCTGTTCCATAATTGTCTTAATGAAAGCAAATGTGCATCCCCAAGGGTTTGGTCCCTTTCTGACTGACTGCTTTTAACTCTGAAATAAGGGAGATGAGAGGCCATCAAAACCCTTAGTTTTTAACTTGCACATCTGGGGAAGATTCCCCTGATAGCTTGTGCAATGTAGACAATATGTTCCAGCCAGAAGAGAAGCTAAGTAAGGGCTCTAGTTTTCTGCCATGTGAAAAGCACATGAGAAATCAGCTCAGTCTCTATAAAATTTAGGGGTCACTGGCTTTAGGCAGTGCAGTCCCTTTAAGTGTGGATACATTATACCTTCCATCCAAACAGAGCTAGTTGTTTGATATACTTAAAGGCTGCCGTTCAGCATCAGTTTGAACTAAAGTTTCCATACAAAGCAAGAGGAGTAGTTTTTTTCATATTGCTCTTTGCAAGGAGAACTGGTTAAGACAAGATGCCAGGACTCGAGAGAGCTAAGTCCTTTTCTGAGTTCTGCAACTCATTTGCTATAGGAGACAAACTTTGCTCTTACAAAGAATCCATATGACACCTAGCAGAAGGAAGCCTCTAGCTGTTACTGTAACATAAATAATAAATGAGTGAAATAATAAATAGAAATAAGGCATTCTGTTGCAGACAAAGACAACATATTAGGGAACGTGTTTGTTTTTTAAAACGTATTCAAATATAAGCCTGAGCTCTGATGTTAACACACTGTGTCTCTCCTAAAGCTCCAAAGAAAGTAACTGAAGTCTTGAGCATTCCAATTCAATGTTGCACCCTTCCAAATGTTTGTATTGGTAAGTAGCTGGAATTCATAAAACAGGACAGTATCTTCCTTAATCTCTTCAAATTCTGTTTCTATTGCTTAAACCTTCGGGGTCTCAGCCTGCTCCCACCATCACCTTAAACAATTCAGTGGGTTTCATTGCAGCTGTGGTGGCTCAACCAGCAGAATTTGCCTCTTGCTGCTTTGAACAAGAGCACCCCAGCATCAGTGAAACAGATGGGCTAGTTATTAACTGCCCTGCCCAGCAGGGGCCTGCTTGCATTGGTATTGCAGAGAAGGAACACGCCGACGAGATGGGACAGCAAAGCAAAACTGGCGATGCCTGACTGCTTGTACCAAGCATCGCAGTGAACAGATGTACGCACGTGAGCAAACTGCTTGCTTTTCTATACCCTCATTTTCTGCTTTTTCACTCAGTCTGCCTCTCCCCGTGTTTACACGAGCAATACTCTGTGTAACAGATGCTGTTTTGGTGGAATTCTATGAGTACTATTGTGATACATATAATAGAGACCAAAAAGCATCTCTACTCTGCTTGAGGCAAGGGGACACAGGGTAACCTACTCAAACCTCTGGGTATACACTGCTTTCCCTTGTGATACCACAGACACATGCAATATTATGACAACATCTATAAAAAACACATACAACCAGCTACATGACTAAAGACATGAGCTTGAAAAACTCCTGCAGCTTCTTCCATGCTGTATTAGAGCTGTGGGTTGTGTTGAGTCAGGATAAAACAGCAGCCATTCAAAGAAGTAACCTGAATTTTGCTTGCTAGAAAAGAGGGGAGGAGAAGAATGATTTCTCAAGTGTAAGTAAGCCAAGGATAAGACCGAGGAAAGAAGACCAATAGGATTTATTTGTAATGACAAGTGACAAGTGATCACCATAAAGATATTCTTGGAACAGAATCCTGCTAATCTCTGCTATAATTCTAGTCCCAAATGGTTTGGCTGTGGCAGCGCTCTTAGAAATGATATATGTGAAAGCATTGGGGATTGTCAAGAAAGGAGCTTTCCCTGACAGTTGCATTTTGGGCTTGCTGGGTTTGTTTGTCTTTTTTTTTCCCATTCTTATTTTTCTTCTTGCAGCTAAGGTCATCTGCAATTAGTATTTAGAAAAGGAAATGTTTATAACCTTTTGCTTTTATCATCATTAATAATGCAACAAATATATTGAATGTGGGTAGACTTTTCAACAATTCGTAGTGCTCTCCCCCTTCTGACTCAGAAAATATGCACCTCTTGAGAGAAAATCTATTTCATTAGAGACCTGATAAAATGCTTAGAAATGACAACATAAATAAGCATTTAAATGCTGCTCCCTCTCTTACTCTGGTGGCTTTTCCAGCTGAGAGAAGCGAGAAGGAAGTTGTAGTGAGGTGCAGAGAGTAAGAGTTGATGAATATTTGATCACAATTGTCTTAAATAAATGCTTCTTCCAGACATATCCTCTTGATGTAACCAGTTGGACAGTTAACTTCACCTCTCTCCCACCATCTTAGAGGCAAGCCTACAGCCAAGGTATATTGAGTTGGTGACAACACATCAAATTGAGTGCTCCCTTCCCTTTTGCTTCATCGTTCCCCAGTGCGTTTGCTAAGTGCCTTTCCTTCATTTTCCCTCTTTCCATCTCTGCCTCCCTAGAGAGGCCTAGAGGCAGGAGTCCCTTCTCCAAAGCTACTGCCTGCAACAAAGGCAGTTGGAAAAGCAGGTGCTGGTAGTGGTCGGAAAGCTCAATGTGACAAGCCTGCACTGTACTTATTCACAGGAGTCTCTCAGAAGACAATGCCATGGTTGGACATAGAGAGGAGGGAAGAGACAAACCAGTAAGTTGAGGTGCTCACCACAGACTTTCACTACCTCACCATCACAGTCCTTCAATACCTCAGCTCTGCCCAGTGATGGCTCACGGAGTACATTCAAATGACCACATGGGGAGCCAACACACACTGCTTTTGGCACCCCAAAAAAAAAGTTTAGTCACAGAGCTCTTTCTTCAGAAAGAGAAGGACCAACAGAGAAAAGAAAATAAATGCCTTTGTCCTTGGCTGAGATTCCTTCCACCTGCCAAAGCGCAAATCGAGGCGGTCATATGAAAAGAGTCTCTAGCCAAAACCAGAAGCAACAAAAAGATGGTTCCCATAATCACAACAAAATAGGGACAAGCCTAAAAAAGCACCTGTGCAGGGATGCCAAAGCTCAGGAAAGCTCACCTGTGGAATGCCTCTTTCCCCCTTCCTAATCATCACAGAAGTCATACATTGCAGAGACTTTATGCATTTATCTTTCCTGCATCTTCATGGAGCAGGGCACTGCTGCTATCATCACTGCCCAGACCAGGGAAATAAGGTAATGATGAAAACCAACAGCAAAATTCAGCAAGGGACTAAGTATTTTTCTGGCAACTAAGTGCCAGTAAAAAGACTTACAAAGGGTTCAGGTTTCCCCTTTCGGACTCTGAAGGGTCTTGAGAATATATATGCTGGATAGATAAATATAAACCCAAAGAACTTATTTTTAAAAGTGTCTTTTCTGCATATGCACAAGTTGTGGATATTACTTAATTAGGGAACCATCAGATTCCTTGTTACAACCTTCCAGTTGGCTAAAGTTGCATGGGAAATCTATCTAGACCAGACAACTTAATACAGACTTTTAAACCTAAACAGAGGAACAGAACAACAGATAGATTTAAACTCTCTTTCTTTGTCACAAGTGAGTTGCACTGCAACCGGGCAGAAATGATATTGGTTTCTTAAGATTAAGAATTCAAACAATAGCAGGAAGATGAGCATCCAGAAATATCTGAGATCACAAAATTAAGCTTCTGTGCAGGTGATATCTTTGGAGCAGGGAATCTGTCTTGTATATCAAGGCCACAGCACTCCATAAATCTGTTTAAAGGTGGTAGGTTTGGCTGGATTATTCAGCTGTTAATAGAGTGAGCCCTGTGAGGAACAGCAGGTTAGGGAGGTCAGCCAGAAGGTTACTGAGGTCTGTCTGGCAAAACTGCATTATGGAAATCACTCAGAAGAGTCCTGATGGCATTACAGCAGATATTCAGAGGCAGTAGCAAAATTTATGTTTTTTTCATATCAGGAAAGCATTCAGTCTCCTAGTTAACAGTAGGCTATGCAAGGGCCCAGCACAGAGGGTCGCAGTCTATAGTAGAGAGCTGTCAGGAGATGCTAAGGAGACACTCCTCCAGAACAAGGACCACTGAAGCAAGTTCAGATGCAGGAATTCCAATCAAAGAAGAATCTCATTCAAATTCTGATATTGGCTCAGCTTTCCTTGAAGCATGAAAAGAAAGTAGCAAGCAAGAAATCCACAATATTATTTAATAACTTGTCCTTTTAAGTACCACCTGCTATTTCTATCCTTTTCTTGGGTAGACTCCAAAATTTCACCCTGACTACATCCTCTTTAAGAAAGCTATGTCCCTGGGCATGGCATAACAGGCCTTGTTGCTGGAAGCATCCTTATAGGGACACTTTGGAATCATTTATAGAAGGCAAGACCTCTCTCTCGCTTTTTTTTATCAACAAATTTCAGATGCAGTTGTTTCACATTGACATATAGCTATTTAATATAGAGAAAAAGAAGCAAGAGGGACAGCTGAAAGGCATTCCCACAGCTGGTGGAGGGGACTAGTACAGCTCCACAGCCAGGCCTGAACCAAGGCTGGCAAGTCAGAGGCTCTGGCACACATCACAGGAAGCCACGCTACAGAAAATGGCCTACGAACAGCTGCAAGAGGGAGTCGATTTTGATGAACGTGGCCCCAGCACAAGCAGAGGTAAGGAGGACAGAAGAGCAAGGAGGCATGTGCTGCCCTTCCAGTGACTTTGCAGAGATACTACGTTTCTAAGAAGCAAGCACTCTGCTTTTCTTCCTCAGAAAGAGATCTTTCCCTGGGACTTCCACCTGCTATCTGCACAGAGTTTTCTGGTCTTATCCTGCTTCCCTTTGCAGTGTCTTTTCATTTTCTTAGCAAGGTGACAATTAGCTAGCCCTAAAGCACAAGGATAAATCACATGAGAGAGAGAGAGAAAAGATACGTTGGTGTGAATCAAATGGAAACACAGCTCCCATGGCTTGTGGTGAGCAACAGGAAACAACCTTCACTTTCTCTAACACCAGAAAACATGTTCACAGTTTATGTGTAGGACATAAACGAATATACATTTTTCTTCACACAACCCCAACTGCTCTTTTTTTTTTTTTTTTTTTTGGAAGTAGTGCCACTAAACTCCTACACTGTTCACCTCCCCTGCAAGCATGAAAATCACTTTGAGCCAAAGGCATGCATGGTGCAACTCCAGCAGTATCGATGGATGGAACAGCCAAAATGAACCCCATCCATTATGTCTGCTCTAACAGGTGAGTGGGGAGAAGAAAAACAACCAAAACTAGCACAAACAATTTGATTCTAGAGGCCAGAGCTGCACATTAACACTTCTACCTTAATAAGAGCCATAATCAAATCCTCAGTACTTAATGCCTGATTTCCGCTTGGCATGGAAGAAGAAAAAAAGGGAAACCAAGGGGAAGGTGAAAAAGGAAAAACAAGAGAGGGAAAATATATAAAGACTTTTTTTTTTTAATATACATTCAGGAAATCTTTTCTCCAGGAGATAAGTAGGGTTTTTTCCCTCCTTCCCTGTAAGACAGGATTAAGTGGCGCTGCAGGATCTACCGTTGGCTTGAATTCCCTGCCTCCCAGAATGGGTACTTGTAATTAAAAGCTTAGCTCACCTTATCCCTCCAGTTTCCCAGGCGAAAAGTCAAAGCCTGCATTTAATTGCATATATATGTGTGCGTATTTAAAACCAAAGCTCTGAAGAGAGATGAGATTTAGGAGAGGGGATGGGAAGGAGCACAAAGGTATTTGACACAAAGTCTCAAACAGGGAAAAATGGGAAATGGAAAGACGGAGAATAAAAAATGAGAGCAAGCAGTTTCTCCTCCCCAGTCCCTCCTTCCCAGTCCTCCTTCTCTCACCTCCCCCAGTTTTATTCTCTAGGATGAAAGCTGTGATTTTATTCCTGGCTTGTTCTCCTACTTCTCTTCCATTTCCTAAGAAGAGCAAGCCAGCCAGGAGAGACTTGTCCTACGCTCACCTAGGCTATCATTTTATGACATGGTTTGGTCTATTCTTTGGGGCTTGACTGTGGCGAATACCAAATCCTCTTTTGTTCACACACAGCACCAGATATGTGGACTGCCCCTTGCCTACAAGCATGCATTGAGTTGGTCTGGAGCTGTTCTACTTACACAGAGTTGTCAATCCTGAGCCTTGCTGCTTCTGCTGTCAATGTGAAGATGATGTGTCACCTGGGTTAGGGGGAGACCCATAGGCACCAGGCTGTCTCCACCATGCCAGGAGCAGTACCAGCAGAAAGTATCAGCCAGTGTTCAACAGAAATGTTTAAAGGCAAGAAATAACTGAATTGAGAAACTCTGTAGAGCATGGAGGTATCTCCTCTGAGGCAGGCAAACTGCTGGGCCAGAATGCAGCCAGAAAGAAAGATATTTCTGTTCCTAAGGAAAGGGTTAGATTCAATTTATAGGATGCCACTGCACACTGTGTTTCCAACATTTTGGACCGTCTGTGACCCTAACGCTGATCTTCAAAGAACACAGGTTGCTTTTTAAGACACTGTCTGAGGGTGTTCTTTTGTTGCTCCAAAGCTGGAAAAGGCAGGGAAGTGTCCACACTTAACTCTATTGTGCATGAGCAAAAGATGATTTGGTCTTTCCCACAGCCGAGCCCCAATGAATGGATCAAATTATGTCATACTCATGTCTTTCACCACAGCCAGCGGTCACTTCTGCCCACAACAAGGACTTCAGTATTTCCACAGACTCTACCAAACAGGTCAGCAAAAGGATAGGAAGAACATCATGCCTCAAAAAAATCTCACCAATCTAAGCAGACTTGAGCCTTTAGCTTAGTTGAGAAAACTATAGCCTACTGGAATAATGGATGCGCAGTTTTTAGGGTAATAATAATGGGATTTCAAGAGGTAACTTACTGAATAACTGAATATAAGAAGTAATTTGCATAGAATCCAAGGCTGAAATACACAAAAGAATTTTGTAAGAGGACAAGCTGAATTGTTTCAGCATGTGGTACACATACTTGACCAAAGCTCTCCTGCTCCCAAAGTAGTAAGACATTTCTTGCAAAAGCAATGCCCCCTTTACTCTTTCCAGCACCAGGAAACAAACAAACAAACAAAACAAAACAAAACAAAACAGACAAACAAACAAAAGTCTGTATTTCTAGAGTGCCACCAACCCATGGTTCTCCCACAAAGTTTGATCTAACTAGTACTACTGCTAAGGCCTTCCAGATAATTCATTCATTTTGGATGCATGTGGTCTCTTATAAACACCAATGGAAGCATCATCTTAAGAGACAATATATCTCCCATCCTTGACATTGCCCAGTATGGCAGCCTTCACCATCTTATAGCTAAGGACACTCTAAGATTGCAGAGGCTGCCTGCTCTATTATCAAACCATGGCCAACACTACAACCACACTTGAAACTAGTACTTGAATATTGCTAAAAAGCTCTTGGAGCATCTTTGGAGCCTAATTTTTGCTCATCATCCCCTCATGTCATAGTCTCAGGAGCAGATTTCAGAGCTTTGGGATCCACTGCCATTATCGGACCCAAGGTACTCATCACTCACTACTGTGCTGCAATTAGGCAAAGCAGCTGTCAGTGCTGTCAAGAGGCTCCTTGGATCTCTGACAGGCACTGTGGCCATGCCTCATGCCACTGCATTAATAAACCTGGAGCAGTTTCAGAGCCACAGTTTGTGCCTGCAGTGGCAGCAACTCAGTAGCTACAGCTTGTTGTTAAGCCAGGAACAAAGGCTAGGTTTCTCGCAGAGCTGCCTCTCTCCTTACATCACCTCTGGCAAAGCCCAAGCTACTCAGTCCCCTGCCTCTGGTTTCACCCCGAGAAGGTTTCTTCCCTCTCACTGAGAATACCTTACGTTTTTCATCAGCCCTGTACACCAGGCCTATCAGTTACCTTCCCCAAAACTGTGTTATCTTCTGCAGAATATAACTGCCTGGGTCTCAGAAAAGCTTCATTTCCTCTATACATTGCAATCCACAGGTAACAAGCTGTTCCCCAGTCACCATGGATCATTTCTCATAGGATTTCTGAATCTAATTGTCTCCTGCCTAGGTTACTACTGAGGAGGAGGAGTCCTGAAGGAGCAACTAGCAACTGCCTTACCCGCTCTGGCAACAGCCTCTCATCCCAGCTGTAGCGAGCCACGTGCTTCGTGCAGCTACGGAAGATTTTCCTTCCATTAATCCTTTTTTTTTTTTAGCATTTATGATGCCACTGATTGCAGTGTTTCCTGTTTTCAGCTTTGGTTGCCACCACCCAAAGCATCAGAAGCTGGGGATAAGCCCCAAGAAACGTAGAGCAGCTCTAAGTTACTCCCCAAAGGCAGTGTCAGGAAACATGTAGTGTGCACCAGAGGTAGCTGCTATATCCCTGTGCTTACTTCAGTTGTTCAGAGGAATTTGATTTTTCTAGAACATCAGGCGTGAATCCATAAGCATTTGTGTACTGAGCAACAGAGTTCCTTGACAAAATGGGCACTCACCTAACTCAGCCTGCTGAAGAGGTTTAATCCCTTTCACTTACACAGAGTGCAAAGACATGAAATACGAATGAAGGTGGGCATCCAGGCAAAGTCTTCCACGCCCTGAGTCCTCAGCTGATCTGAGCATCTGTATGTCATAGCTGCCTAGATCTTTGTCGTAAGGTTTAGCATGAATGCTGAGGGACATCTACTCAGATCAGCTCACTTTCTCACTTGACTGGGAAACAGCTCTTGAAGCATCTCCATGCAAAAGGGAGGAAGGGGGAACAGAAAAGCAAGACTAAAATGATGCAAATTGATTACAGGATAACTGCAAAGACTGATTACAGTAGGTAAGGAACTATATTGTTTGTTATAAAACACCATATTTATTATATGCAATACTCTTCTTATCAAGACCGTTATTCACATAGGTACACCTATATTTAGAGTATTAGCTCTCTTTCTACGCACAGGCTGATAGGACTATTAGTATAACCACTGTATTATCATTATGTAATCACTATTAATTATTACTGTAGCGTGTCCTGGGAGAGCACAGACATGTTATTTAACAGTTAAGCAACCAATTAGCAACTACTGCTACCAATATCCTACCAAGTGCAACGGCTTCATGGAGACTGCCTCCTCCTGATGACTTGCTGGAAATCCCTCACCACTCTCTTTCTTCACAGAGTAACAGACCAGACAGGTGGTAACTCCTGCTGCTCCAGCAATCCTGCTCTCCCCTGTTCAGCCTCAAACAACCTCACGGCCCTCCTGCTTTCCCATGGAGAATGCAGGCTGAAGAGGCAGTCAAAAAAAGGGTGCAATTTGGCGTTTAAAAGCAAGTGGAAATGGAAGG